>JACBWV010000785.1:0-85232 GCA_013435795.1 Chlamydomonas sp. ICE-L | reverse complement strand
GTCAGTTACATCAGGTACGCATAGCGGGGCACGTGCCATAGCTGGCAAAGGTACCGGGCAGTAGCGGTTTTTTGTGTAGAGACCAGTGGCTCAGAATCAGGGAGTTAGGAGCTATTGCCACTCAGAGACGGCGTATTGGCCGTACTAAATCCCTTCCAATCCTGATTCTTGATATCCAAGAATTCCGCGGGATCACAGTTTTTTGGGGGGGGGGGGTGGGGGGGGGGGGGGGGGAGGGGGGGAAAAATCTTTACAAAAATGGCGTTGGCGAAAACACCAGTTGTAACAATTAAATTCAATGCTACAAAATATGATACGCCAGGTAAACTCATCCACGCATACCAATAAATAAAGGGGGGGGGGGGGGGGGGGTTGAGTCCATTTAGCCGATAGGCGACCCCGCACTGCATACGTTGAATAGGCTGAACAAAACACAGTGGGCAGTGCAATGCGAGCATAACAAACTGACACATAATGTAGATAGCAGGTTGCAACCAAGATCAGGCAGTGCAACAAGCAGACTGAACAAAACTGACGCATAAATTTGATTAGGCAGAACAATACACAGTGAGCTGTGCAACGTGTGCCTAACAAAAATGAGTTATTCCTCGAGTGCTCGCGTTGATAAGACCTGACCCAGTCGTCTGCTGCCTCACGCGGCAAATGTTAGTCTTATAAACATGACCATGGGTCTCCAGTTGACACATACATGCATACATACGATTTGGCACATGGGTCAACTCGTCTCTATGCTGAAAATTGCTAATATGCTAAAGTTGCTCTCAGCTGAGATGCTGTAGCAATAGGCACTCTGCATAGGCTCATGTACTAGTGCATGAGCGTTTGTGCTGGTTTGCTAAAGGAGTATGCCCTGATGCACTGGCCTTTTCCAGGAGTGATGCCCTGCAGTGTTTTAATCTTAGATCAGCAAGACCTTCGGTGAGTTGCCTTTCTTCTTTTCTGTGTTCTTTGGAGGTTACTGTGTGTTGTGTGGTGGGGAGGAACAGTGTTGCATTGGAGGTGGGGGTGGTGTCGGAAGCGCCTTTGTCCTTTGTTCCTCCTAGTAATTAGTTTGTGTCCCTCGTTCTTTCGTCCCTAGTCTTTTCGGTCTATGTCTTGGATCATTTGTATTAGCAGACTTTGGTCCATGTCTCTGAGTATTTCTTTGGTTTTTCTTCCTTGGTCAATAGGGCTAGGTTTTATCAGCATGTCCCTTCCTGGTTCCTCCCTATGTAAAAAAAAAAAAAAAAAAAAAGCTAAATTGCCGCTCTCATTGCTGCCCACAGTCCTGCTATTCAACCAACACTCGGGGAATCGGACAGATCGCTAAATGGTACGAGCGAGCGGAATGCACGCGGAACGCAAGAGGGGTCAAGTGATTAGTAATAGCTAGTTAATGACTAATCCTTCGACTCTGGCGGTAAGCCCCTCCCCGCGTCGCCTGTAGCTCGGAATCCCGATCAGTTTGCCTAATTTAGCCAGGCGGAATTGTAGTCGAAATGTCTCGGGACTTCTGAGACATTTCGCCGCACCTCGCCGCCACGGCGTTGGGAAGTTAATGAGGCACAAACTGTTCGGTCTTTGAGAATTTCGCCTGTACTCGGCCTGCGGGCGGGTGCGGGCCCGGTGGTCGGAGGAGGTACATTCAGGAAATATTTCCAGGAGTATAGTATTTCTCAATTACATCAGGATTCGAGAAGAAGCTTACATACATAATAAACTATGATCCTTAACCTATGATCTACCTGATAATCTATGTAAGATCTACACATGTACATCCACTACCGCCCCATATATTCCTCTATATCTTTAACCATAGATAGAACAGCGAGCAAAAGGAGGCGGAGCAGCAAATTGCTGGCTGGAACCCGGTAGCTAATTAAGTTCAGTACAAGTATATTACGCAGCTGCAGGCAGATCTATTTGTATTCCTTATGAAAAACATAGGGCCCCTAGATATACACCAAGAAGAACGCGCCAATCAAAGCATGAGAAATCTTATATCTTCACTGATTCTATGGATAGTTCCCATCTTCAGATGTGTAGTTCCTTCGTGGCAACAACTTCATCGCGCCGTAGCATTCCAGCCATAATTTTTGCCCGCAAGACATGCCAGAGCAGGGCATGCGTTAGAGAGCAACTACGGCAGGGTCATGCAAGGGGCAGGACGGTGCGCGTGATGAGAAGCATGGCATCGCGTTACATAGCAACATGGCAGGGAGCATGGCAAGGGGCAAGGCATAGTAGGTGCCTAAACAGAGCAGAGCAGGCATAAGAGCAAAGAATGGCGGGAGCACGGTAAGGGGCCTGTGCGAATAAGCAGATAGGGCATGTTTGGAGCAAAGCAGGGAAGGGAGCACAGTACGCTGGAAAAGTGATGATCAGAGAAGGGCATGCGTTCAAGGTGAAGGAAGGAAGGCGACACGCAAGGGGAGGATCACAGCTGATGGCATAGTAAGGCAGCATTTGAAACAATCAAGAGCATGGATAATGGCAATTGCCCAGTATCCTGCCCCTCTTTGATCTTAACGCTTGCACGGCTCTGCTCATCACTGTCGTATTGTGCAACTTGCCATTATCCCTACCCCTCTTTGACCTCTCTAACGCCTGCCCTGCTTTGTCACACTGTGTCCTGCACCCTCGCCCATTATCCTGACCCCTCTTTGCTCTCTAACGATGCCTGCTCTGCTCATCACTGTCGTCCTGCCCCTCGCCATTTCCCGGCCCCTCTTTGGATCTTAAACACTGCCCTACCGCTCTGTCAGTCCTGCCCCTTGAATTATCCCTGCCCACTTTTACGCTATAACGACTTTTTTTTTTTATGCCACTGCTTGTCATCACTGTCGTCTTGTCCTTTGCCATTTCCCTGCCCTCTTTGCGTCTATCACCTTGTTATGCTCGCTCTGTCAAACGTTGTACTGCCATGCCATCATCCCTGCCTCTTGCTCTTCTAAAACTGCTATGCTCATCACATTGTGTATTGCCAACCGCCATTATCCCGGCACCCCTCTTGCTCTTAAATGCCTGCATGCCTGATAATCACTGTCGTCCTGTCCTTTGCAGTAGCCCATGCCCCTCTTTCGCTCTCTAACGTAGCCCGCTCTGTCATCACTGTAGCTATGCCTCGCCATGTATCCCCCATGCCAGCTCGTTTGTACTCAAACTAAAAAAAAAAAAAAAAAGAGGGTGGTAAAGAGGGCAGTGGATAATGGCAAGGCGCAAGGAATGATGGCGAAGATGATTTTCTGGTTGCGCCCTGCTTTTGGACTGTTTTGCAGTTTCTCCCCTAGTTTGCTTCCCATGTTCAGTTTCCTTTCATAGTTTGCCTCCTTAGTTTCCTCTCAGATTGCCCTCCTATTCCCCCCCCCCCCCCCGCCCCATCCCCCCTTTTTTATCTTAGTTCTTGCATAGTTCCTTTTGTCTCTTAGTTTGCATCTGTCTTTCAGTCTTATGATTCCCGGTTCTGATGTAGAGTTTGCAATGTTTGGCCCCCCCTTCATGGTCTTTGTTATTAGTAGTCCTAGCCCTTCTCTGGGCTTCCTGTTTGTGGCTTCTTTCCTTGCATCTCTGGTTTGTTTTTTTTTGCTTATTGTTCCGTCTCCTTTGTCCCTTACGTCGCCCAGGTGGTGTCCGTCCCTTAGCTGTCCTTACCGTTCTTAACTTTTCTTTGGTGCTTTCTCCTTGGCACAAAGGGCTAGGTTTATCAGTTGCGCCGTTTACTGGTTCCCCCCTTGTAAAAAAAAAAAAAAAAAAAAATCGTGAGGTGTGTCTGAGGGATGGAGGTGGTGGTAACCAGTCAAGTGATGGGGGTGCCAACGCGGCGGGGTCCAGATCTGCAGGAGGGGTATGTTGGGGGAAGTTCAAGAAGCAGACGAAGGGTCTTGGGAACAGACCTGGCGGATAAGCAGCCGAATTGGTACGACGTATGTCTCCTTGATGATAGGCCCATCTGTGGATGGGTTGAGGACAAAGTGCTGCCATCGTCAGCACGAAGGGGTGTGGCTGGGGCCAAATCCTGAGGGGAAGACCGCGAAGGATTGAAGCCTTCACAAGAATCTCAGTTGGTTATGTAGGTGAATGAAGGCTCAAGATCGAGGACAAGTGAGTACAGCTAGGCACCCCTGAGGAAGCCGGAAGTGTTGGGAAGGAAGGGTGAGTGAAGAGAAACCGTTGAGACGCACTAGCGTAGAGATGCCATTCATGAGGATATAGCACCAGCGCGTTGATGCCCGCACTATGGAATCCCGGGCTGACATGGTCTTTAGGAGCCATCCCCTGTGTGACAGAATCATAAAGCTTTAGTGAGGTCAGATTGCAGGCAACCACATGGTAAGCCAAGCTCTTTCAAAGACGGCGCAGCCAAGCCTAGGTGATAGCGGATGTTGTCACTGATGTCTCTGCCACGGAGGGAAAGCTGATTGAGTGAACGTCCGTTTTTTTTTTTTTTTTTATTCAAGCATTTTTTTCATTACCATAATTATCGAGAGATATTCCAGTGGGCGGTTGCAGCGGTGGAGCCATGATCAAAAGATCAGCTTAAGGTCCAATTTAGAAGGGTTGAATAGGACGGTAACCTCGAGGGAGTCTTGGGCTACCAGTCTTGTGGAGAAGGCAAGATGGTCCTGAAGGAGGGGTGCTAGGGGGGCAGTTACTTGATCTGGAAGGCAGAGTTGAAAAACCATTTGAAGGATCGGGGACAGTCTTCATGGAACGCATTGCAGACTCAAAGGGAAACGGTCGTCCACTGGGTGGAGCCTCGAGAAGCAGAGCGGATGGCAAGGTCCATCTCCTCTGCTGTGCTTTTAGGCCATCGCCATTGACACCTTCTGCAAGGGCTTGCATAAACTAGGGGGAGGGACGGATGGGAGGGATGTGAGCAAGAAGATCCTGTTAGCCTGGTTGAGATGAGGTTTTGGACGATACCAGTCAAGGAGGAATCAGCACTATAAAAGTCCCGAGCATACTCCGTCTATGTTGACTCCTATCATTGAAGAGAGGTAGCCACAGAAAGGGGGGTGGGTATGCTGGGGGGCCCTGGAGGCTGGATTAAGCTTGATGTGAACTGGGGGGTGAGGGGAAGGGAAAGGTGGTGGATGGAAGTCAGGTAGAAGGAGAGATGAATCCCCAAAAGTGTGCTCAAGGATAGGAGAGATTGAGCATTGGAGCAAGGAGTTGCTGCCAGCGAGTGTGTGCTAATGCCTTAGCTTGGATATCCGATGTTGAGGCGTGCTAGGAAAGAACTGGCATGGGGGAGAAATGCACTGTGAGAATTCTTGCGGGCGTCGTCCTCTGCTAAGCGGTGGGGCGACGCTGGCGGGAACGGCGATTGCTTCTTGTAAATTTTTTTTTTTTTTTTACAAAGGGGGGAACCCAGGAAAAGGCGCAACTGATAAAACCTAGCCCTTTGTGACCAAGGAGAAAAGACCAAAGAAAAAGACAAGAACGGCTAAGGGACAGCTAAGGGACGGACACCACCTGGGCAACGTAAGGGACAAAGGAGGACGGGAACAGAAGACAAAACAAACAGAGAGGCAAGGAAGAAGCCAAAACCAGGAAGCCCAAGAGAAGGGGCTAGGACTACTAAGAAAAAAGACCTATGAAGGGGGGTGCCAAACATTGCAACCTCTAACAGTCACCGGATCAGAAGACTGAAAGAGGAGATGCAAACTAAGGAGGACTAAAAGGAAAAATATGCGAGAAACTAAGAGAAAAAAGGGGGGGAGGGGGGGGGGGGGGGGGGGGGGGGGGGACTAAGGAGGCAACTGAGGGGGAAACTAAGGAGGCAACTAAGGGTGGAAACTGAACTAGGGGAAGCAAACTAAGGGGAAGAAACTGCCAAAAACAAGCCAAAAGCAGGGAGGCAACCAGAAAAGAAGAAAGACAACTGGAAGCAAAGCGAAAACCTAAAAGACTGGTCTGGGCATGTACAACAGGAATGAAGACAGAGACAGTATCAAGATCTAGATCTTGATCTGGATCTTAGCGCAGATCTGGACCTTGATCTTGGTCCAGATCTAGCCCTAGATCTGGAACGTTGTCGTGTGCTGTGTCCAAATCTGGAACCTGATCCTGATCTGGGGCAGGGTCTTGATCTTGGGCTTGGGCTGGATCTAGGTCAGGGTCAAGATCGGGGCCTAGAGCTGGGGCTTGGGCTGGACCTAGGTCAGGGTCTAGATCAGGGTCTAGAGCTCGGGAATGGGCTGGGTCTGGGTCAGGGTCTAGAGCAAGGTCTAGATCCGGGTAATGGGCTGGATCTGGGTCAGTTTCTAGATCAAGGTCTAGAACTAGGGCTTGGGCTGGGTCTGGGATTGGGTCTGGGATTGTAGGGAGCTCAGGGGCCATGGGGATTGTCATTTCCATGGTGCGGGTATCAGGCTCCTGGTCACCGGGAGTGACCCGAATCATGGTGCAAAAGATCGGGGGGGTGGCCCATAAGCTTGCAAAGGAAGCCACTGTGAGAGAGCAATCTAGGCCACGCCACCAATCTTGACAGAAGGCGCCATTATCAAGGTGTCGAAGATCCGCCTGGGTGCGCATCCAGTCCCTGGCGATGGCTTGGTGAAGGTGGCCATGGGCAAGGCAGATAGCCTTGTGGTGATGGGGCTCAGAATGGTCCAGTCTGTCAGCCCGGGACGAACGGACCTGCCATATCGCGCCCAAGGTGGTTATACGCAGGAAGGACCACAACCTTAGCTGTCCCTTAGCCGTTCTTGTCTTTTTCTTTGGTCTTTTCTCCTTGGTCACAAAGGGCTAGGTTTTATCAGTTGCGCCTTTTCCTGGTTCCCCCCTTTGTAAAAAAAAAAAAAAAAAACCTTAGGGTAGAGGGAGGAGGGGGTGTCCCGGGCCAAAGGGTGATGTCGTCACCGAGGAGGAAGAAGGGGCAACGAGGAAGGCGCTGCCCACCGGTGAGGGTCTCCCAAGTGGAAAGGAGCCAGTCTATGACAGGGCATTCCAAGAAAGCGTGAGACATTGTGTCAGCAGTGTGCAGCTGCAAGCAGTCAGGGATGGAGCAGACTACGGAGGGGGGGTCGTCTTGGTTGACCCGTTGGATGCGTCCTCGTACATGACCAAGGAACGCATTGCAGCCAAGGGTGCCATGAAGCAAGCTCCGGCAAGTGATGGTATAAGGACGGTGGAGAGATTTGTCAGCGAGGCGTACCCACACCTGCAAAAAGCATGCACGTAGAGGGAGGGAGACTTGAGGTTCGTCTTCTCTTTGAACAGTTCTCTCCGCTGGGCCTGGACGGGAGGGGGGGACACGTTGTAAGTCCACCCAAGCGTTCTGTGGGAGGTCTTCAGGGGAGGTGACTGGAATAGGGGTGACAACGAGCGCTCTCTCTGTTGCTGAGGCAATCCATCGGGATTCAAGACCACGGAGGCCTCGCAGGTCAGGGTTAGTGCTAGGGTGAGTGTCCAAGGTGGAGGGGGGTAGAATGCTCCACAGCCTGGGCCAAGCAGCACGTTCCTCGGTATAACCTGGCACAAAATGGTGGGAACTGGGGCTTTGTTGCATAATATGTTGGTGAAGAAGGGCCTGCCGTGCATGGCGCACAGAGAGTTCAAGAAGGTTCACCTCAGTATCATCATGGAGGTGGAGACCCCATGTTGTTGGGTCCAGTTGGAGGTCCTCCCAAAGACCAACCAGCCATGGTTCCAAGAGCTCTTGCCTCTGGTGGGGGGGGAGGCTTTGCTGGATCAGCTGCTCCTCAAAGTCTGCCCGTAACCATGCTTCTCGAGGTTCTTGCGTAGGGTGATGAGGGCAGCTTGGGGGTGTCCTTGGGGGGGAAGGGCAGGAAGGGTGAGAGGGTGTAACCGGCCAGAGGGCCAGACCTCCCAAAGACGGTCCTCTCCAGTGAGGGGATCTGGCCCCTCTGCAAGGGGACCAGCAGGGGCCACAGCGGGAAAGAGCTTCCATTTGGGAGGTGGAAGTTCAGGAAGGAGGACAGCATCCCGCCAGGGGTCTGGCAGAGAGGAGAGGATGAAGTCAAGGTCTTGGACAGCAGCGGGAGGGAGGTGAGCTCGTTGTTGATGAGCTGAGCGGATGTCCTTGAGACGGTGCCACGAGAGTGCTTGGGAGGAGAGCACTTGGTTTGAGGTGATGGGCATGGACGGAAAAGGAGGGGTGTTGTTGAAGGTGGTTTCCAGTAGGATGGATTGGGGGCACTGCATGGGCGGAGCGATAATTCTACGAATGTTCAGCAGGAGAAAAGCCTCTGCACTTTCCCGGGCCATGTTGGTGGTGATTTTTTTTTCTGCGGTCACATAGAGCTAGGTTTTTTCAGATGTTCCCTTTCCTGGTTCCTCCCTATGTAAAAAAAAAAAAAAAAAAAAAAGGGGTGACCTGTGTAACTGAAGAGGAGCTCTGTGGTCTTGGCCAGCATAGCAACCGAGTGGGAAGCAAGATGGGGTACAGCAAGCCCTCCTCGATGAAAAGGAAGGACGGCTGTCCCGAAGCGGGGGAAGAGGTGTCCTGGACGTGGTGATTCCTCCTCCTGCAGGCTAGAGGTTGCAACAAAGGCATTGAGAGAAGATTGCAACTGCTGGCGGAGAGGCGCTGGTGGTGAAGCAAAGTTAGCCTGGAAGATGAACTTGGAAGCCAAGCATTGCATAGCAACATGCGCCCTTCCAATAACATTGAGATTGCGTGAGAGCCATGGAGCTGCTGCACGTGAGATGCTATGGGGCATGTGCTGGTAGGCTGCAGCCTTGCAAAGGGCAGTGTCTGCACCGAACGGCACGCCCAGCAATCTGTGAGGTGTGTCTGGGGGATGGAGGTGGTAACCGGTCAAGTGATGGGTGCCAAGGGCGGGGTCCAATTCTGCAGGGAGGGGTATGTCTGGGGGAAGTTCAATAAGCAGAAGACGGGTCTTGGGAACAGACTGGGCGGGTAAGCCAGCCGAATTGGCTACAACGTATGTCTCCTTGATGATAGGCCCATCTGTGGCTGGGTTTAGGAAAAAGTGCTTGCCATCGTCAGCAAACGAGAGGGTGGCAGGGGCCGACTCTCCTGAGGGAAGACGGAAGGATTGCAGAGTTCCACAAGATCTCAGTTGGTTATTGTAGGTGATGAAGGGCTCAAAGATGATGACCCATTGATTACAGCTCAAGGCCCCACCCTGAGGGAAGCCGGAAGTGTTGGGGAAGGAGGTAGTGAAGAAACCGTTGAGACGCACTCGCGTAGAGCTGCCATTCATGAGGATATCGCACCAGCGCGTGATGCCTGCATTATTGAATCCCATGGCTGACATTGTCTTTAGGAGCCATCCCCTGTTGACAGAATCATAAGCTTTAGTGAGGTCAGAATGCAGCAACCAGCCTGGTAAGCCAAGCTCTTTCAAGCGCGCAGCCAAGCCTAGGTGATAGCGGATGTTGTCACTGATGTCTCTGCCACGGAGGAAAGCTGATTGAGTGACGTCGATGAGATATTCCAGTGGGCGTTGCAGCCGGTGAGCCATGAGCAAAAGGATCAGCTTAAGGTCGCAATTGAGAAGGGTGATAGGACGGTAACCTGCGAGGGAGTCTTGGGGCTGACCTGTCTTGTGGAGAAGGCAGATGGTTCCCTGAAGGAGGGGTGCTAGGGGGGCCGAGTTAACTTGATCTTGGAAGGCAGAGTTGAAAACCTTTTGAAGGATCGGGGACAGTTCTTCATGGAACGCATTGTAGACTTCAAAGGGAAGTCCGTCATAACCTGGGCTGGAGCCTCGAGAAGCAGAGCGGATGGCAAGGTCCATCTCCTCTGATGTGATTAGGCCATCGCCATTTTTTTTTTTTTTTTTTACAAAGGAGGGAACCAGGAAAAGGCGCAACTGATAAAACCTAGCCCTTTGTGACCAAGGAGAAAAGACCAAAGAAAAAGACAAGAATGGCTAAGGGACAGCTAAGGGACGGACACCACCTGGGCGACGTAAGGGACAAAGGAGGACGGGAACAGAAGACAAACAAACCAGAGAGGCAAGGAAGAAGCCAAAAACTGGAAGCCCAAGAGAAGGGGCTAGGACTACTAAGAAAAAAGACCTATGAAGGGGGGGGCCATAACATTGCAACCTCTAGCCATTGACACCTTCTGCAAGGGCTGCATAACTAGGGGGGAGGGGACGAGGGATGGATGTGAGCAGAAGATTTTGGTTAGCCTGGTTGATGTGAGGGTTTGGACGATACAGTCCAAAGGAGGAATCAGCACTATAAAAGTCCCGAGCATACTCCAGTCCTATGTTGACTCCTATCATTGAAGAGAGGTCAGCCACAGAAAGGGGGTGATGCTGGGGTGGCCCTGGAGGCTGGATAAGCTTGATGTGGACTGGGGGGTGAGGGGAACGGGAAAGCTGGTGGAAGTAGAAGGAAGATGAATCCCCGAAAGTGTGCTCAAGGATAGGTAGAGCTTTGAGCATTGGAGCAAGGAGTTGCTGCCAAGCGAGTGTTGCTGCTAATGCCTTAGCCTTGGCTATGTTGAGGCGTGCCAGGAAAGAAATTGCATCGGGGGAGAAATGCACCTGTGAGAATTCCTGCCGGGCGTCGTCCTCCGCTGAGCGGGCGGCACGCTTTTTTTTTTTTTTTTTTCCGCTGGCGGGCACGGCGATGCTTCTTGTAAATGGCCCAACTGCTGGTGCGAATAACTTCCTTCATGTTGTCCCATTGTGTGACGATGTCTGAATCAGGTAAGAGGTTTAGGAGGAGGGATTGTGAAGCGATGATGTTCTTGACCTCATCACAAGCTTCTGGAATGTTGAGGAGGAGGAGGGGGAACCCTTGCAGCCCTTGGCCCTCAGTACCCTTGCAGCCCTTGGCCCTCAGTACCCTTGCAGCCCTTGGCCCTCAGTACCCTTGCAGCCCTTGCCCCTCAGTACCCTTGCTGTATCGACCCTACTTGTGAGAGTAGGAAGGGGGTGGTGAGGTTCGATTCCTCAGTATTTTGGCGTCCTGGCCCTAAGCAAACCTTGTAGGGAAGTACTGTCGGATTTCTGCCCTCGTGGTGGTCATCTAGTTATGTCTCCTTGATTCCGCCTCTAACGACCATGGCAGGGAGCTTGTCTGCCGTGGTCAACAGGGGTAGTGGTGAATGTTCGTTTGGTCGTGGGTTGGTATCTCTCACCAGTGCGCCTACTTTGCATATTGTAGGAGTGGCACCACCATTCGAACTAAATCCTCCGTGTCGCTGGTTTGTGTCGGGAGACCCACCTCCTGGGGTGAAAATCCTTTCACAACTAAAAAAAAAAAAAAAAGGAAAGTCCGTCATAACCTGGGCTGGAACCTCGAGAAGCAGAGCGGATGGCAAGGTTCCTTAGTTCCCCCCCCCTCCCCACCCCTCCCCCCCTTTCTTCTCTTAGTTTCTCGCTCAGTTTTCCTTTTAGTTCTCCTTAGTTTGCTTCTCCTCTTTCAGTCTTCTGATCCGGTGACTGTTAGAGATTGCAATGTTTTGGCCCCCCCCTTCATAGGTCTTTTTTCTTAGTAGTCCTAGCCCCTTCTCTTGGGCTTCCTGTTTTTGGGCTTCCTCCTTGCCTCTCTGGTTTGTTTGTCTTCAGTTCCTGTCCTCCTTTGTCCCTTCAGTCGCCAAGGTGGTGTTTGTCCCTAAGCTGTCCCTTAGCCTTTCTTGTCTTTTTCTTTTGTCTTTTCTCCTTGGTCACAAAGGGCTAGGTTTTATCAGTTGCGCCTTTTCCTGGTTCCCCCCTTTGTAAAAAAAAAAAAAAAGGCTTGGCCTGGGTCTTCATCCTGGGTCTGGGACTGGGATTGTCATTTCCATGGTGCCGGTATCAGGCTCCTGGTCACCGGGAGTGACCCCAATCATGGGGCAAAAGATTATTTTATTAGGCAAAAACAAAGGCCTAATTGTCGTGGTTATTTTACCAGTGTTTCATTTTCAATCTGTTTGTCTCTCATCTGAATTTGGGGGCCGTGGCTTGCATGACTGCACGGGCTGTGGGGGGGGCGGGGGGGGGGGGGGGGGGGGGGGGGGGGGGGGGGGGGGGGGCATAAGCTTGCTTGCAAAGGAAGCCACTGTGAGAGAGCAATCTAGGCAACGCCACCAATCTTGACAGAAGGCGCCATTATCAAGGTGTCGAATGTTCGTCTGGGTGCGCATCCAGTCCCTAGTGATGGCTTGGTGAAGGTGGCCAAGGGCTAGGCAGATAGCCTTGTGGTGAAGGGGCTCAGAATGGTCCAGTCTGTCAGCCCGGGACGAACGGACCTGCCATATCGTGCCCAAGGTGGTAATACGCAGGAAGGACCACAACCGTAGGGTAGAGGGAGGTGAGGGTGTCCCGGGCCAAAGGGTGATGTTGTCACCGAGGAGGAAGAAGGGGCAACGAGGAAGGCGCAGCCCACCGGTGAGGGTTTTCCAGGTGGAAAGGAGCCAGTCAATGACAGGGGCAGAGTCAGGGCAATCCAAGAAAGCGTGAGACATGGTGTCAGCAGTGTGCAGTTGCAAGCAGTCAAGGCTGGAGCAGACTATGGAGGGGAGGTCGTCTTGGTTGACCCGTTGGATGCGTCCTCGTACATGGGCAAGGAACGCGTTGCAGCCCAGGGTGCCGTGTAGCAAGTTCCGGAAGTGATGGTATAAGGACGGTGGAAAGTCTTGTCAGGGAGGTGTACCCACACCTGTGAAAAGCCTCCACGTAGAGGGAGGGAGACTAGAGGTTCGTCCTGTCTTTGTGCACTTCTCTCAGCCGGGCCTGGGCAGGGGGGGGGGGGGGGGGGGCGGACAGTTTTTTTTTTTTTTTTTTTTTTTACAAAGGGGGGAACCAGGAAAAGGCGCAACTGATAAAACCTAGCCCTTTGTAACCAAGGAGAAAAGACCAAAGAAAAAGACAAGAACGGCTAAGGGACAGCTAAGGGACGGACACCACCTGGGTGACGTAAGGGACCAAGGAAGAAAAACCAAAGAAGAAGACTAGAGGACATGGACCAAAAGTCCGCTAAGACAAAAGATCCAAGACAAAAGACGAAAAGACTAGGGGACGAAAGAACGAGGGACACAATCTAATTACTAGGAGGACAAAGGACAAAGGGCCTTCCGAGCACCACCCCCACCTCCAAGCAACACTGTTCCTCCCCAACCAACAAAACACCACTGTAACCTCCAAGAGCAACACAGAAAAAGAAGGAAAGGCACGCACCCGAAGGTCTTGCTGATCTAAGATTAAAACACTGCAGGGCATCACTCCTGTAACAGGCCAGTGCATTAGGGCATCACTCCTTTAGCAAACCAGCACAAACGCTCAGCAGCCTAGTAACATGTCGCTAGGTCACCCATGCAGATCAGCAAGCTCTGCAAAGACGACCAGAGCGCGGCATGCAACAAAAAACAGGACAGGGCCAAAGCTAACACTAACAAGGTAACTAAAAATAAATCTAAAGAAGCAAATCAAACTCCTTAGAAAAAGTCCTGGACGGTGAAAGGGTAGAACCCCCACAAGATCCACTGACCAGCAAGGAAAACCTTAAAGGCGCACTAAAGCAGGAGGCACTTTAAAGCAAATAAACCGGTTGCCAGAGCATCAGGGCATCACTCCATTAGCATTTCAGGGCAGTCTCTCAGCAGCCTAGTAACATGCCACTAGGTCGCCGATGCAAATCAGCAAGCTCTGCAAAGACGACCAGAACGCGGCATGCCTACGGTTCAAAGGTAGCAGTAACAAGGTAACAAAAACTATGTAGCTCCTAAGTAAGTCTCCTAAACCTGCAGACGCAAGAAACAACACGGTACAGGGCATCACTCCTTTGCAAGGCTGCAGCCTACCAGCACATGCCCCATAGCAACTCACGTGCAGCAGCTCCATGGCTCTCACACTCTCAATGTTATTGAAAGGGCGCATGTTGCTATGCAATGCTTGGCTTCCAAGTTCATCTTCCAGGCTAACTTTGCATCACCACCAGCGCCTCTCCGCCAGCAGTTGCAATCTTCTCTCAATACCTTTGTTGCAATCTTGACAGAAGGCGCCATTATCAAGGTGTCGAATGTTCGTCTGGGTGCGCATCCAGTCCCTGGCGATGGCTTGGTGAAGGTGGCCAAGGGCTAGGCAGATAGCCTTGTGGTGAAGGGGCTCAGAATGGTCCAGTCTGTCAGCCCGGGACGAACGGACCTGCCATATCGTGCCCAAGGTGGTAATACGCAGGAAGGACCACAACCGTAGGGTAGAGGGAGGTGAGGGTGTCCCGGGCCAAAGGGTGATGTTGTCACCGAGGAGGAAGAAGGGGCAACGAGGAAGGCGCTGCCCACCGGTGAGGGTTTTCCAGGTGGAAAGGAGCCAGTCAATGACAGGGGCAGAGTCAGGGCAATCCAAGAAAGCGTGAGCCATGGTGTCAGCAGTTTTTATTTTTTTATTTTTTTTATTTTTACTTAGGGAGGAACCAGGAAAGGGAACATCTGATAAAACCTAGCCCTATGTGACCAAGGAAGAAAAACCAAAGAAGAGGACTAGAGGTCATGGACCAAAAGTCCGCTAAGACAAATGATCCAAGACAGAAGACGAAAAGACTAGGGGACGAAAGAACGAGGGACACAAACTAATTACTAGGAGGACAAAGGACAAAGGGCCTTCCGAGCACCACCCCCACCTCCAAGCAACACTGTTCCTCCCCAACCAACAAAACACCACTGTAACCTCCTAGTGTGCAGCTGCAAGCAGTCAAGGCTGGAGCAGGCTATGGAGGGGAGGTCGTCTTGGTTGACCCGTTTGATGCGTCCTCGTACATGGGCAAGGAACGCGTTGCAGCCCAGGGTGCCGTGTAGCAAGCTCCGGAAGTGATTTTTTTTTTTTTTTACATAGGGAGGAACCAGGAAAGGGAACATCTGATAAAACCTAGCCCTATGTGACCAAGGAAGAAAAACCAAAGAAGAAGACTAGAGGACATGGACCAAAAGTCCGCTAAGACAAATGATCCAAGACAAAAGACAAAAAGACTAGGGGACGAAAGAACGAGGGACACAAACTAATAACTAGGAGGACAAAGGACAAAGGGCCTTCCGAGCACTAAACTGCGATTCTCTCGCATTCCACTGTAAAATAACCACGTTTACTGAAGCATCGGCTCGTTTGATAATTTCAGCCTAGAAGCGATAAATGGCCTGAAATCGATTATTTATGCCATAAACAATTTAACAGGAGGGTTAATAACTTGACCTGGCCATACGACTTGAAACACTGTCTGACATGTTTAGTAGAATGTAACAACCGAAGCCTTTATGAGGTCATTCTGCACCATGCTCGGATTCAAAGATACTCTAGTTTAGCCCCCCGACTCATTGGCAATTGTATATGATTAGTAAGTGGTTAGTAGATTTTCTGTTTTAACTAGCTGTCCAATTTTTTTTCTAGCATGCCAAGTTTTGATTCTGAGGTGTCTACCTCCCCCCCCCCCCAAAACCCCTATCTCTGCCTCCCTTCCAAGTTTCTGGGGGCCTAGTAATGAAATCCAGGTTTGATTTTTGCGGTTTCTCACTTAGTTTGCTTCCCCTAGTTCAGTTTCCACCCTTAGTTGCCTCCTTAGTTTCCCCCTCAGTTGCCTCCTTAGGTCCCCCCCCCCCTCCTCCCCCCCTTTTTTCTCTTAGTTTCTCGCATAGTTTTCCTTTTAGTCCTCCTTAGTTTGCATCTCCTCTTTCAGTCTTCTGATCCGGTGACTGTTACAGATTGCAATGTTTTGGCCCCCCCCTTCATAGGTCTTTTTTCTTAGTAGTCCTAGCCCCTTCTCTTAGGCTTCCTGTTTTGGGCTTCTTCCTTGCCTCTCTGGTTTGTTTGTTTTCTGTTCCTGTCCTCCTTCAACCCTTAAGTTGCCCAGGTGGTGTCCGTCCCTTAGCTGTCCCTTAGCCGTTCTTGTCTTTTTCTTTGGTCTTTTCTCCTTGGTCACAAAGGGCTAGGTTTTATCAGTTGCGCCTTTCCTGGTTCCCCCCTTTGTAAAAAAAAAAAATAGGGGGGAACAAGCGCTCTCTCTGTTGTTGAGGCAATCAATCGGGATTTCAGACCATGGAGGCCTCGCAGGTCAGGGTTAGTGCTAGGGTGAGTGTCCAAGGAAGAGGGGGGTAGAATGCTCCACAACCTGGGCCAAGCAGCGCGTTCTTCGGTATAACCTCGCACAAAATGGGGGAACTGGGGCTTTGTTGCATGATATTTTGGTGAAGTAGGGCCTGCTATGCTTGGCGCACAGAGAGTTCAAGAAGGTTCACCTCAGTATCATCATGGCACGAGGAGACCCCAGGTTGTTGGTTCCAGTCGGAGGTCTTCCCAAAGACCAACCAGCCATGGTTCCAAGAGCTCTTGCCTCTTTTTTTTTTTTTTTTTTTTTTTTTACAAATGGGGGAACCAGGAAAAGGCGCAACTGATAAAACCTAGCCCTTTGTGACCAAGGAGAAAAGACCAAAGAAAAAGACAAGAACGGCTAAGGGACAGCTAAGGGACGGACACCACCTGAGCGACGTAAGGGACAAAGGAGGACGAGAACAGAAGACAAACAAACCAGAGAGGCAGGGAAGAAGCCAAAAACAGGAAGCCCAAGAGAAGGGGCTAGGACTACTAAGAAAAAAGACCAAGACCTCTTATGGGGAGGGAGACCTTGTTGGATCAGCTGGTCCTCAAAGTCAAAGTAACCATGCTTCTCGAGGTTTCTTGCGTAGGGTGATGAGGGCAGCTTGGGGGTGTCCCTGGGGGGGAAGGGAAGGAAGGGTGAGAGGGTGTAACCGGCCAGAGGAAAAAAAAAAAAAAAAAAAAGAGGGCCAGACCTCCCAAAGACGGTCCTCTCCTGTAAGGGGATCTGGCCCCTCTGCAAGGGGACCAGCAGGGGCCACAGCGGGAAAGAGCTTCCATGTGGGAGGTGGAAGTTCAGGAAGGAGGACAGCATCCCGCCAGGGCTCAGGCAGAGAGGAGAGGATGAAGTCAAGGTCTTGGACGGCAGCGGGTGAGGAGAGATCGTTGTTGATGAGCTAATCGGTGTCCTTGAGACGGTGCCACGAGAGTGCTTGGGAAGAGAGCACTTGGTCTGAGAGGATGGGCATGGACGGGAAAGGAGGGGTGTTGTTGATTTCATAATTTTTATTTTAGCTGTGAAAGGACTTACACCCCAGGAGGAGGGTCTCCTTTTTTTTTTTTTCTGACACAATCCAGCGACACGGAGGATTCAGTTCGTATGGTGGTGCCACTCCTACAATATGCCTCAATCACCACCAACTTGGCCCGGGAAAGTGCAGAGGCTTTTCTCCTTCACAACATTAGTAGAATTATCGCTCCGCCCATGCAGTGCCTGCAATCCATCCTTCTAGAAACCACCTTCAACAACACCACTCCTTTTCCGTCCATGCCCATCCTCTCAAACCAAGTGCTCTCCTCCCAAGCACTATCGTGGCACTGCCTCAAGGACATCCGCTCAGCTCATCAACACCGAGCTCACCTCCCTCCTGCTGCTGTCCAAGACCTTGACTTCATCCTCTCCTCTCTGCCAGACCCCTGGCGGGATGCTGTCCTCCTTCCTGAACTTCCACCTCCCAAATGGAAGCTCTATCCCGCTGTGGCCCCTGCTGGTCCCCTTGCAGAGGGGCCAGATCCCGTCACTGGAGAGGACCGTCTTCGGGAGGTCTGGCCCTCTGGCAGGTTACACCCTCTCACCCTTCCTTCCCTTCCCCCCCAGGGACACCCCCAAGCTGACCTCATCACCCTACGCAAGAAACCTCGAGAAGCATGGTTACGGGCAGACTTTGAGGAGCAGCTGATCCAGCAAAGCCTCCCCCCCCACCAGAGGCAAGAGCTCTTGGAACCATGGCTGGTTGGTCTTTGGAAGGACCTCCAACTGGACCCAACAACATGGGGTCTCCACCTCCATGATGAAATTGAGGTGAACCTTCTTGAACACTCTGTGCGCCATGCACGGCAGGCCCTTCTTCACCAACATATCATGCAACAAAGCCCCAGTTCCCACCATTTTGTGCCAGGTTATACCGAGGAACGTGCTGCTTGGCCCAGGCTGTGGAGCATTCTACCCCCCTCCACCTTGGACACTCACCCTAGCACTAACCCTGACCTGCGAGGCCTCCGTGGTCTTGAATCCCGATAGATTGCCTCAGCAACAGAGAGAGCGCTCGTTGTCACCCCTATTCCAGTCCCCTCCCCTGAAGACCTCCCACAGAACGCTTGGGTGGACTTACAACGTGTCCGCCCCCCCGTCCAGGCCCTGCGGAGAGAACTGCTCAAAGACAGGACGAACCTCAAGTCTGCCTCTCTCTACGTGCAGGCTTTTCGCAGGTGTGGGTACGCCTCGCTGATTAGACTCTCCACCGTCCTTATACCATCACTTGCCGGAGCTTGCTTCATGGAACCCTGGGCTGCAATGCGTTCCTTGCCCATGTACGAGGACGCTTCCAACGGGTCAACCAAGACGACCTCCCCTCCATAGTCTGCTCCAGCCCAGACTGCTTGCAACTGCACACTGCTGACACCATGTCTCACGCTTTCTTGGAATGCCCTGATTCTGCCCCTGTCATAGACTGGCTCCTTTCCACCTGGAAAACCCTCACCGGTGGGCAGCGCCTTCCTCGTTGCCCCTTCTTCCTCCTCGGTGACGACATCACCCTTTGGCCCGGGACACCCCCTCCTCCCTCTACCCTACGGTTGTGGTCCTTCCTGCGTATAACCACCTTGGGCGCGATATGGCAGGTCTGTTCGTCCCGGGCTGACAGACTGGACCATTCTGAGCCCCTTCACCACAAGGCTATCTGCCTTGCCCTTGGCCACCTTCACCAAGCCATCGCCAGGGACTGGATGCGCACCCAGACGGATCTTCGACACCTTGATAATGGCGCCTTCTGTCAAGATTGGTGGCGTGGCCTTGATTGCTCTCTCACAGTGGTTGGAAACTATAGCGATACAGTTTGTCTTAGCTTTTTGTGACATTGGTTGGAAACTATAGCGATACAGTTTGTCTTAGCTTTTTGCTGCCCTAGAGGGTTTTTGGGGGTGGATCAGTTGCGCCTTTCCTGGTTCCCCCCTTTGTAAAAACAAAATTGGATATGGGGATTTATCAGTTGCGCCTTTCCTGGTTCCCCCCTTTGTAAAAAAAAAAATGCTGGCCAAGACCACATGGCTCCTCTTTAGTTACACAGCTCACCCCTGGCAGCAGCTCTACCGTCACGAGATCTCAGAGGCTGTGCGCCTTCCTCCATGTCAGGAAAATGGATACCATGCACTGGTCACCGCCCCATCTTCTGTGGACATCGCCTCGATCACCACCAACTTTGCCCGGGAAAGTGCAGAGGCTTTTCTCCTGCTGAACATTCCTAGAATAATGCTTTGCTCATGCAGTGCCCGCAATCCATCCTTCTGGAAACCACCTTCAAGTGCGCCTCCCTTTTTTTTTTTTTTTACAAAGGGGGGAACCAGGAAAAGGCGCAACTGATCAAACCTAGCCCTTTGTGACCAAGGAGAAAAGACCAAAGAAAAAGACATGAACGGCTAAGGGACAGCTAAGGGACAGCTAATCTCTCACCAACCCTAAGTGCGCCTACTTTGCATATTGTAGGAGTGGCACCACCATTCGAACTAAATCCTCCGTGTCGCTGGTTTGTGTCGGGAGACCCACCTCCTGGGGTAAAAATCCTTTCACAACTACAAAATAAAAAAATAAAAAATAATGGACAGACACCACCTGGGCGACTAAGGGGACAAAGGAGGACAGGAACAAAAGACAAACAAACCAGAGAGGCAAGGAAGAAGCCAAAAACAGGAAGCCCAAGAGAAGGGGCTAGGACTACTAAGAAAAAAGACATTAGAAGGGGGGGGCCATAACATTGCAACCTCTAACCGTCACCGGATCAGAAGACTGAAAGAGGAGATGCAAACTAAGGAGGACTAAAAGGAAAACTATGCGAGAAACTAAGAGAAAAAAGGGGGGGAGGGGGGGGGGGGGTTGAACTAAGGGGCAACTGAGGGGGAAACTAAGGAGGCAACTAAGGGCTGATAAGTGGGAGGCAAGATGGGGTACAGCAAGCCCTCCTCGATGAAAAGGAAGGACGGCTGTCCCGAAGCGGGGGAAGAGGTTTCCTGGACGTGGTGATTCCTCCTCATGCAAGCTAGAGGTGGCAACAAAGGCGGTGAGAGAAGATTATAACTGCTGACGGAGAGGCGCTGGTTGTCAGGCAAAGTTAGCCTTGAAGATGAACTTGGAAGCCAAGCATTGCATAGCCACATGCGCCCAGCGTTAACATTGAGATTGCATGAGAGCCATGGAGCTGCTCCACGTGAGATGCTTTGAGGCATGTGCTGGTAGGCTGCAGCCTTGCAAAGGGAAGCGTCTGCACCGAAAGGCACGCCCAGCAATCTGTGAGGTGTGTCTGGAGGGTGGAGGTGGAAGCCAGACAAGTGATGGGTGCCAAGGGCGGGGTCCAGATCTGCAGGGAGGGGTGTGCCTAGGGGAAGTTCAATAAGCAGAAGACGGGTCTTGGGAACAGACTGGGCGGGTAAGCCAGCCGAATTGGCTACGACGTGTGTCTCCTTGATGCCCATCTGTGGCTGGGTTGAGGACAAAGTGCTTGCCATCGTCAGGAAACGAAAGGGTGGCAGGGGCTAACTCTCCCGAGGAAAGAAGGAAGGATTGCAGAGTTCCACAAGATCTCAGTTGGTTATAGTAGGTGATGACGAGCTCAAAGATTTTTTTTCCTTTTCTTTTTTTGCAAAGGGGGGAACCAGGAAAAGGCGCAACTGATAAAACCTAGCCCTTTGTGACCAAGGAGAAAAGACCAAAGAAACAAGAAAAGAACGTCGAGGATGATGACCCATTGACAACTAAAAACAATCCTTTCACAACTAAAAAAAAAAATTGATAACAGCTCAAGGCCCCGCCCTGTGGGCAGCCAGAAGTGTTGGGGAATTTTTTTTTTTTTTTTTTTTTTTAAAAAAGGGGGGAACCAGGAAAAGGCGCAACTGATAAAACCTAGCCCTTTGTGACCAAGGAGAAAAGACCAAAGAAAAAGACAAGAACGGCTAAGGGACAGCTAAGGGACGGACACCACCTGGGCGACGTAAGGGACAAAGGAGGACGGGAACAGAAGACAAACAAACCAGAGAGGCAAGGAAGAAGCCAAAAACAGGAACCCCAAGAGAAGGGGCTAGGACTACTAAGAAAAAAGACCTATGAAGGGTGGGGCCATAACATTGCAACCTCTAACCGTCACCGGATCAGAAGACTGAAAGAGGAGATGCAAACTAAGGAGGACTAAAAGGAAAACTATGCGAGGAACTAAGAGAAAAAAAGGGGGGGAGGGGGGGAGGGGGGGGGGGGGGGACTAAGGAGGCAACTGAGGGGGAAACTAAGGAGGCAACTAAGGGTGGAAACTGAACTAGGGGAAGCAAACTAAGGGAGAAACTGCAAAGACAAGCCAAAAGCAGGGAGGCAACCAGAAAAGAAGAAAGACAACTGGAAGCAAAGCGAAAACCTAAAAGACTGGTCTGGGCATGTACAACAGGAATGAAGACAGAGACAGTATCAAGATCTAGATCTTGATCTGAATCTTAGCGCAGATCTGGACCTTGATCTTGGTCCAGATCTAGCCCCAGATCTGGAACGTTGTCGTGTGCTGTGTCCAAATCTGGAACCTGATCCTGATCTGGGGCAGGGTCTTGATCTTGGGCTTGGGCTGGATCTAGGTCAGGGTCAAGATCGGGGCCTAGAGCTGGGGCTTGGCCTGGACCTAGGTCAGGGTCTAGATCAGGGTCTAGAGCTCGGGAATGGGCTGGGTCTGGGTCAGGGTCTAGAGCAAGGTCTAGATCCGGGTAATGGGCTGGATCTGGGTCAGGGTCTAGATCAGGGTCTAGAACTAGGGCTTGGGCTGGGTCTGGGATTGGGTCTGGGATTGTAGGGAGCGCTGGGGCCATGGGGATTGTCATTTCCATGATGCGGGTATCAGGCTCCTGGTCACCGGGAGTAACCCCAATCATGGTGCAAAAGATCGGGGGGGTGGCCCATAAGCTTGCAAAGGAAGCCACTGTGAGAGAGCAATCTAGGCAACGCCACCAATCTTGACAGAAGGCGCCATTATCAAGGTGTCGAAGATCCGTCTGGGTGCGCATCCAGTCCCTGGCGATGGCTTGGTGAAGGTGGCCAAGGGCAAGGCAGATAGCCTTGTGGTGAAGGGGCTCAGAATGGTCCAGTCTGTCAGCCCGGGACGACCGGACCTGCCATATCGCGCCCAAGGTGGTTATACGCAGGAAGGACCACAACTTTAGGGTAGAGGGAGGAGGGGGTGTCCCGGGCCAAAGGGTGATGTTGTCAGCGAGGAGGAAGAAGGGGCAACGAGGAAGGCGCTGCCCACCGGTGAGGGTATCCCAAGTGGAAAGGAGCCAGTCTATGACAGGGGCAGAGTCAGGGCAATCCATGAAAGCGTGAGACATTGTGTCAGCAGTGTGCAGCTGCAAGCAGTCAGGGCTGGAGCAGACTATGGAGGGGGGATCGTCTTGGTTTTTTTTTTTTTTTTTTTTTTTACAAAGGGGGGAACCAGGAAAAGGCGCAACTGATAAAACCTAGTTCTTTGTGACCAAGGAGAAAAGACCAAAGAAAAAAGACTAGAACAGCTAAGGGACAGCTAAGGGACGGACACCACCTTGGCGACGTAAGGGACAAAGGAGGACGGAACAGAAGACAAACAAACCAGAGAGGCAAGGAAGAAGCCAAAAACAGGAAGCCCAAGAGAAGGGGCTAGGACTACTAAGAAAAAAGACCTATGAAGGGGGGGGCCATAACGTTGGAAGCGTCCTCGTACATGAGCAAGGAACGCATTGCAGCCCAGGATGCCATGAAGCAAGCTCCGGCAAGTGATGGTATAAGGACGGTGGAGAGTCTTGTCAGCGAGGCGTACCCACACCTGCGAAAAGCCTGCAAGTAGAGGAAGGGAGACTTGAGGTTCGTCTTGTCTTTGAGCAGTTCTCTCCGCTGGGCCTGGACGGGAACACAAGCAAAACGATAACCGAGGACTTGGCAACCAGCCGCCAACATCACCCACAGATAGCTAGCGGCCCACCATCCCGTATCCACCACCTCCTGGGGTGGAAATCCTTTCACAACTAAAAAAAAAAAAAAAAAAACTATCGTCAAAACAAATAAGAAACATAATAGGAGACAAATCACTAGACAGATACAGCGCACATGCAAAAGGCATACCTGACCAACTCTTAACACCGCCAATAGAGACCGCGTCAACGTGATCAAGGCTCCAGTAAGCATCTGTCATCGTACGTACGTTGGGAATATGCTGGTGACCAAGGAACACGGAGCGGATCAGGCAATCGGCATCCATTCCGCTTGGATCCATATGCGATCCTGAAACACCGAGGGCATCCAAACCCCTAATGAACGTCCTGGGTGGCATAACTCGGGCAAGCCAGGCGCGGGGTTGCCAATAGCCTGAAAACAGAGTCAGGCATAAAATTAGCAAACATCGAACTGAATCCTCCGTGTCGCTGGTTTGTGTCGGGAGACCCACCTCCTGGGGTGAAAATCCTTTCACAACTAAAAAAAAAAAAAAAAAAAAAAAAAAAGACGTTCGTCAATAAAAGGAGCGCAAAGAGAATGAAAAGAGGTGCAAGCGAACACTGTAGAAACGAGAAGCCACAGCCATACTCACACACAACGGGGCGAACGTCAATAGCTTCGTAGGGGAAGCATTACACCAAACAGAAGAACAACCCTTCACAAACACGTCATCGTTATACAGCGAGACAACCTTCAGCTTGTAAGGAGCGATCGCCTTCAACCCCAACAGAGTATTGCGTAAATTCACAATGACAACCTTCAGACAATGGTTTAGGCGATTGTTCAGGCATAATTGAAGCTTTTAGAGGCTGCAAATCAGAACCCCTGTTACATGAAAACCACTAAACCACGGCGGCACGTGCGGGACAACGGGACTACTACTAGTAGGCACCAAGTAGGCCCACCATATGTCAAGCCCTAAATGCGCCTACATTGCATATTGTAGGAGTGGCATCACCATTCGAACTGAATCCTCCGTGTCGCTGGTTTGTGTCGGAGTGGCATCACCAAACAAACATTCACCACTATCCCTGTTGACCACGGCAGGCAAGCTCCCTGCCATTGTTGAGGCGGAATCAAGGAGACATAACTAGAGAACCACCACGAGGGCAGCGTTTAATGAGCCTGAAAACCAGTACAGACTGACAGCGCCGCGGTACAGTGATGAGGGGTCCAGGCCAGGTCCACTGCGTTCCAGCTTTCACTGCGAGGGGTGTGGAGTAAGGAGTTGCGATAAATGAGGTAGATAAGGTCTGGTGGCCGGAATTTAATGAGCCTGAAAACCAGTACAGACTGACAGCGCCGCGGTACAGTGATGTGGGATCCAGGCCAGGTCCACTGCGTCCCAGCGTTCACTGCGAGGGGTGTGGAGTAAGGAGTTGCGATAAATGAGTGAGATAAGGTCTGGTGGCCGGCGTTTAATGAGCCTGAAAACCAGTACAGACTGACAGAGCCGCGGTACAGTGATGAGGGGTCCAGGCCAGGTCCACTGCGTTCCAGCGTTCACTGCGAGGGGTGTGGAGTAAGGAGTTGCGATAAATGAGGGAGATAAGGTCTGGTGGCCGGCGTTTAATGAGCCTGAAAACCAGTACAGACTGACAGCGCCGCGGTACAGTGATGAGGGGTCCAGGCCAGGTCCACTGCGTTCCAGCGTTCACTGCGAGGGGTGTGGAGTAAGGAGTTGCGATAAATGAGTGAGATAAGGTCTGGTGGCCGGCGTTTAATGAGCCTGAAAACCAGTACAGACTGACAGCGCTGCGGTACAGTGATGAGGGATCCAGGCCAGGTCCACTGCGTTCCAGCGTTAACTGCGAGGGGTGTGGAGCAAGGAGTTGCGATAAATGAGGGAGATAAGGTCTGGTGGCCGGCGTTTAATGAGCCTGAAAACGAGTACAGACTGACAGCGCCGCGGTACAGTGATGAGGGGTCCAGGCCAGGTCGACTGCGTTCCAGCGTTCACTGCGAGGGGTGTGGAGTAAGGAGTTGCGATAAATGAGAGAGATAAGGTCTGGTGGCCGGCGTTTAATGAGCCTGAAAACCTGTACAGACTTTTTTTTTTTTTTTTTTACAAAGGGGGGAACCAGGAAAAGGCGCAACTGATAAAACCTAGCCCTTTGTGACCAAGGAGAAAAGACCAAAGAAAAAGACAAGAACGGCTAAGGGACAGCTAAGGGACGGACACCACCTGGGCGACGTAAGGGACAAAGGAGGACGGGAACAGAAGACAAACAAACCAGAGAGGCAAGGAAGAAGCCAAAAACAGGAAGCCCAAGAGAAGGGGCTAGGACTACTAAGAAAAAAGACCTATGAAGGGGGGGGCCATAACATTGCAACCTCTAACCGTCACCGGATCAGAAGACTGAAAGAGGAGATGCAAACTAAGGAGTACTAAAAGAAAAACTATGCGAGAAACTAAGAGAAAAAAGGGGGGGAGGGGGGGTGGGGGGGGGGGGGACTAAGGAGGCAATTGAGGGGGAAACTAAGGAGGCAACTAAGGGTGGAAACTGAACTAGGGGAAGCAAACTAAGGGAGAAACTGCAAAAACAAGCCAAAAGCAGGGAGGCAACCAGAAAAGAAGAAAGACAACTGGAAGCAAAGCGAAAACCTAAAAGACTGGTCTGGGCATGTACAACAGGAATGAAGACAGAGATCCTCTAGTCTTCTTCTTTGGTTTTTCTTCCTCGGTCACATAGGGCTAGGTTTTATCAGATGTTCCCTTTCCTGGTTCCTCCCTATGTAAAAAAAAAAAAAAAAAAAAAAAAGGGAGACAGTATCAAGATCTAGATCTTGATCTGGATCTTAGCGCAGATCTGGACCTTGATCTTGTTCCAGATCTAGCCCTAGATCTGGAACGTTGTCGTGTGCTGTGTCCAAATCTGGAACCTGATCCTGATCTGGGGCAGGGTCTTGATCTTGGGCTTGGGCTCGATCTAGGTCAGGGTCAAGATCGGGGCCTAGAGCTGGGGCTTGGGCTGGACCTAAGTCAGGGTCTAGATCAGGGTCTAGAGCTCGGGAATGGGCTGGGTCTGGGTCAGGGTCTAGAGCAAGGTCTAGATCCGGGTAATGGGCTGGATCTGGGTCAGGGTCTAGATCAGGGTCTAGAACTAGGGCTTGGGCTGGGTCTGGGATTGGGTCTGGGATTGTAGGGAGCGCTGGGGCCATGGGGATTGTCATTTCCATGGTGCGGGTATCAGGCTCCTGGTCACCGGGAGTGACCCCAATCATGGTGCAAAAGATCGGGGGGGTGGCCCATAAGCTTGCAAAGGAAGCCACTGTGAGAGAGCAATCTAGGCCACGCCACCAATCTTGACAGAAGGCGCCATTATCAAGGTGTCGAAGATCCGTCTGGGTGCGCATCCAGTCCCTGGCGATGGCTTGGTGAAGGTGGCCAAGGGCAAGGCAGATAGCCTTGTGGTGAAGGGGCTCAGAATGGTCCAGTCTGTCAGCCCGGGACGACCGGACCTGCCATATCGCGCCCAAGGTGGTTATACGCAGGAAGGACCACAACCTTAGGGTAGAGGGAGGAGGGGGTGTCCCGGGCCAAAGGGTGATGTCGTCAGCGAGGAGGAAGAAGGGGCAACGAGGAAGGCGCTGCCCACCGGTGAGGGTCTCCCAAGTGGAAAGGAGCCAGTCTATGACAGGGGCAGAATCAGGGCATTCCAAGAAAGCTTGTGGCATTGTGTCAGCAGTGTGCAGCTGCAAGCAGTCAGGGCTGGAGCAGACTATGGAGGGGGGGTCGTCTTGGTTGACCCGTTGGAAGCGTCCTCGTACATGAGCAAGGAACGAATTGCAGCCCAAGGTGCCATGAAGCAAGCTCCGGCAAGTGATGGTATAAGGACGGTGGAGAGTCTTTTTTTTTTTTTTTTTTTTTTACAAAGGGGGGAACCAGGAAAAGGCGCAACTGATAAAACCTAGCCCTTTTTGACCAAGGAGAAAAGACCAAATAAAAAGACAAGAACGGCTAAGGGACAGCTAAGGGACGGACACCAACTGGGCGACGTAAGGGACAAAGGAGGACGGGAACAGTCTTGTCAGCGAGGCGTACCCACACCTGTGAAAAGCCTGCACGTAGAGGGAGGGAGACTTGAGGTTCGTCTTCTCTTTGAGCAGTTCTCTCCGCTGGGCCTGGACGGGAGGGGCGGACACGTTGTAAGTCCAACCAAGCGTTCTGTGGGAGGTCTTCAGGGGAGGGGACTGGAATAGGGGTAACAACGAGCGCTCTCTCTGTTGCTGAGGCAATCCATCGGGATTCAAGACCACGGAGGCCTCGCAGGTCAGGGTTAGTGCTAGGGTGAGTGTCCAAGGTGGAGGGGGGTAGAATGCTCCACAGCCTGGGCCAAGCAGCACGTTCCTCGGTATAACCTGGCACAAAATGGTGGGAACTGGGGCTTTGTTGCATGATATGTTGGTGAAGAAGGGCCTGCCGTGCTTGGCGCACAGAGAGTTCAAGAAGGTTCACCTCAGTATCATCATGGAGGTGGAGACCCATGTTGTTGGGTCCAGTTGGAGGTCCTCCCAAAGACCAACCAGCCATGGTTCCAAGAGCTCTTGCCTCTGGTGGGGGGGGAGGCCTTGCTGGATCAGCTGCTCCTCAAAGTCTGCCCGTAACCATGCTTCTCGAGGTTTCTTGCGTAGGGTGATGAGCGCAGCTTGGGGGTGTCCTTGGGGGGGAAGGGAAGGAAGGGTGAGAGGGTTGTAACCGGCCAGAGGGCCAGACCTCCCAAAGACGGTCCTCTCCAGTGAGGGGATCTGGCCCCTCTGCAAGGGACCAGCAGGGGCCACAGCGGGAAAGAGCTTCCATTTGGGAGGTGGAAGTTCAGGAAGGAGGACAGCATCCCGCCAGGGGTCTGGCAGAGAGGAGAGGATGAAGTCAAGGTCTTGGACAGCAACGGGAGGGAGGTGAGCTCGTTGTTGATGAGCTGAGCGGATGTCCTTGAGACGGTGGCACGAGAGTGCTTGGGAGGAGAGCACTTGGTTTGAGGTGATGGGCATGGACGGAAAAGGAGGGGTGTTGTTGAAGGTGGTTTCCAGAAGGATGGATTGGGGGCACTGCATGGGCGGAGCGATAATTCTACAAATGTTCAGCAGGAGAAAAGCCTCTGCACTTTCCCGGGCCAAGTTGGTGGTGATTGAGGCGATGTCCACAGAAGACGGGGCGGTAACCAGGGCATGGTATCCACTTGCCTGACCTGGTAGATGAAGCTTTGAGGCGACAATTGGAGCTGGAGGTCCTTTTTTCGCCCTAGCAATGTCTGCTCTCCGGCCGCCTTATGACTTTGCTGCGAAGCTGCTTCGGCCTATTCGGCTGGAGCGACTGCAATTTCGCGGCTATGGGAGCTGCTCAGTGCCCCATTTGAGTGTTACAGACGCTCATGCGGTCTAATCCGCTACTCTGCCCCCTCCAGAGGTCAGCATAAGAGGTCAGCCTACTGGAGGGGGGCAGGCTATTCTCTTCAAGTTAATTCGGGACCACCCGACCCCCTTCCTTAGTACTTCAGAAGCAGCTCTCTCCTGATTCCCTTCTTCCGAGCCCCACCCACTTCCTCCTGCCTCTCTGAATCCTCCATCTCCTCCCTCTCATCCCTGCTCCTTCATTTCAGCTGCTGAGATACCTAGTAGACGAAGCTTTGAGGCGACAATTGGAGCTGGAGGTCCTTTTTTCAGAGCTTGCTGATCTGCATGGGTGACCTAGCGACATGTTACTAGGCTGCTGAGAGTTTGTGCTGGTTTGCTAAAGGAGTGATGCCCTGAAGCACTGGCCTGTTCCAGGAGTGATGCCCTGCAGTGTTTTCATCTTAGATCAGCAAGACCTTCGGGTGCGTGCCTTTCCTTCTTTTTCTGTGTTGCTCTTGGAGGTTACAGTGGTGTTTTGTTGGTTGGGGAGGAACAGTGTTGCTTGGAGGTGGGGGTGGTGCTCGGAAGGCCCTTTGTCCTTTGTCCTCCTAGTAATTAGTTTGTGTCCCTCGTTCTTCCGTCCCCTAGTCTTTTCGTCTTTTGTCTTGGATCATTTGTCTTAGCAGACTTTTGGTCCATGTCCTCTAGTCTTCTTCTTTGGTTTTTCTTCCTTGGTCACATAGGGCTAGGTTTGATCAGATGTTCCCTTTCCTGGTTCCTCCCTATGTAAAAAAAAAAAAAAAAAAAAAAAGTGATGAGGGGTCCAGGCCAGGTCCACTGCGTTCCAGCGTTCACTGCGAGGGGTGTGGAGTAAGGAGTTGCGATAAATGAGTGAGATAAGGTCTGGTGGCCGGCGTTTAATGAGCCTGAAAACCAGTACAGAGGGGGGAACCAGGAAAAGGCGCAACTGATAAAACCCAGCCCTTTGTGACCAAGGAGAAAAGACCAAAGAAAAAGACAAGAACGGCTAAGGGACAGCTAAGGGACGGACACCACCTGGGCGACGTAAGGGACAAAGGAGGACGGGAACAGAAGACAAACAAACCAGAGAGGCAAGGAAGAAGCCAAAAACAGGAAGCCCAAGAGAAGGGGCTAGGACTACTAAGAAAAAAAACCTTTGAAGTGGGGGGCCAAAACATTGCAACCTCTAACAGTCACCGGATCAGAAGACTGAAAGAGGAGATGCAAACTAAGGAGGACTGAAAGGAAAACTATGCAAGAAACTAAGAGAAAAAAGGGGGGAGGGGGGGGGGGGGGGGGGGGGGGGACTAAGTAGGCAACTGAGGGGGAAACTAAGGAGGCAACTAAGGGTGGAAACTGAACTAGGGGAAGCAAACGAAGGGAGAAACTGCAAAAACAAGCCAAAAGCAGGGAGGCAACCAGAAAAGAAGAAAGACAACTGGAAGCAAAGCGAAAACCTAAAAGACTGGTCTGGGCAGGTAAACAACAGGAATGAAGACAGAGACAGTATCAAGATGTAGATCTTGATCTGGATCTTAGCGCAGATCTGGACCTTGATCTTGGTCCAGATCTAGCCCCAGATCTGGAACGTTGTCGAGTGCTGTGTCCAAATCTGGAACCTGATCCTGCTCTGGGGCAGGGTCTTGATCTTGGGCTTGGGCTGGAACTAAGTCAGGGTCAAGATCGGGGCCTAGAGCTGGGGCTTGGGCTGGACCTAGGTCAGGGTCTAGAACAGGGTCTAGAGCTCGGGAATGGGCTGGGTCTGGGTCAGGGTCTAGAGCAAGGTCTAGATCCGGGTAATGGGCTGGATCTGGGTCAGGGTCTAGATCAGGGTCTAGAACTAGGGCTTGGGCTGGGTCTGGGATTGGGTCTGGGATTGTAGGGAAAGCTGAGGCCATGGGGATTGTCATTTCCATGGTGCGGGTATCAGGCTCCTGGTCACCGGGAGTGACCCCAATCATGGTGCAAAAGATCGGGGGGGTGGCCCATAAGCTTGCAAAGGAAGCCACTGTGAGAGAGCAATCTAGGCCACGCCACCAATCTTGACAGAAGGCGCCATTATCAAGGTGTCGAAGATCCGTCTGGGTGCGCATCCAGTCCCTGGCGATGGCTTGGTGAAGGTGGCCAAGGGCAAGGCAGATAGCCTTGTGGTGAAGGGGCTCAGAATGGTCCAGTCTGTCAGCCCGGGACGACCGGACCTGCCATATCGCGCCCAAGGTGGTTATACGCAGGAAGGACCACAACCTTAGGGTAGAGGGAGGAGGGGGTGTCCCGGGCCAAAGGGTGATGTCGTCACCGAGGAGGAAGAAGGGGCAACGAGGAAGGCGCTGCCCACCGGGGAGGGTCTCCCAAGTGGAAAGGAGCCAGTCTATGACAGGGGCAGAATCAGGGCATTCCAAGAAAGCTTGAGACATTGTGTCAGTAGTGTGCAGCTGCAAGCAGTCAGGGCTGGAGCAGACTATGGAGGGGGGGTCGTCTTGGTTGACCCGTTGGAAGCGTCCTCGTACTTGAGCAAGGAACGCATTGCAGCCCAGGGTGCCATGAAGCAAGCTCCGGCAAGTGATGGTATAAGGACGGTGGAGAGTCTTGTCAGCGAGGCGTACCCACACCTGCGAAAAGCCTGCACGTAGAGGGAGGGAGACTTGAGGTTCGTCTTGTCTTTGAGCAGTTCTCTCCGCTGGGCCTGGACGGGAGGGGCGGACACGTTGTAAGTACACCCAAGCGTTCTGTGGGAGGTCTTCAGGGGAGGGGACTGGAATAGGGGTGACAACGAGCGCTCTCTCTGTTGCTGAGGCAATCCATTGGGATTCAAAACCACGGAGGCCTCGCAGGTCAGGGTTAGTGCTAGGGTGAGTGTCCAAGGTGGAGGGGGGTAGAATGCACCACAGCCTGGGCCAAGCAGCACGTTCCTCGGTATAACCTGGCACAAAATGGTGGGAACTGGGGCTTTGTTGCATGATATGTTGGTGAAGAAGGGCCTGCCGTGCTTGGCGCACAGAGAGTTCAAGAAGGTTCACCTCAGTATCATCATGGAGGTGGAGACCCCATGTTGTTGGGTCCAGTTGGAGGTCCTCCCAAAGACCAACCAGCCATGGTTCCAAGAGCTCTTGCCTCTGGTGGGGGGGGAGGCCTTGCTGGATCAGCTGCTCCTCAAAGTCTGCCCGTAACCATGCTTCTCGAGGTTTCTTGCGTAGGGTGATGAGCGCAGCTTGGGGGTGTCCTTGGGGGGGAAGGGCAGGAAGGGTGAGAGGGTGTAACCGGCCAGAGGGCCAGACCTCCCAAAGACGGTCCTCTCCAGTGAGGGGATCTGGCCCCTCTGCAAGGGGACCAGCAGGGGCCACAGCGGGAAAGAGCTTCCATTTGGGAGGTGGAAGTTCAGGAAGGAGGACAGCATCCCGCCAGGGGTCTGGCAGAGAGGAGAGGATGAAGTCAAGGTCTTGGACAGCAGCGGGAGGGAGGTGAGCTCGTTGTTGATGAGCTGAGCGGATGTCCTTGAGACGGTGGCACGAGAGTGCTTGGGAGGAGAGCACTTGGTTTGAGGTGATGGGCATGGACGGAAAAGGAGGGGTGTTGTTGAAGGTGGTTTCCAGAAGGATGGATTGGGGGCACTGCATGGGCGGAGCGATAATTCTACAAATGTTCAGCAGGAGAAAAGCCTCTGCACTTTCCCGGGCCAAGTTGGTGGTGATTGAGGCGATGTCCACAGAAGACGGGGCGGTAACCAGGGCATGGTATCCACTTGCCTGACCTGGAGGAAGGCGCACAGCCCGAGAAATCTCGTGACGGTAGAGCTGCTGCCAGGGGTGACCTGTGTAACTGAAGAGGAGCCATGTGGTCTTGGCCAGCATAGCAGCCGAGTGGGAAGCAAGATGGGGTACAGCAAGCCCTCCTCGATGAAAAGGAAGGACGGCTGTCCCGAAGCGGGGGAAGAGGTGTCCTGGACGTGGTGATTCCTCCTCATGCAGGCTAGAGGTTGCAACAAAGGCATTGAGAGAAGATTGCAACTGCTGGCGGAGAGGCGCTGGTGGTGATGCAAAGTTAGCCTGGAAGATGAACTTGGAAGCCAAGCATTGCATAGCAACATGCACCCTTCCAATAACATTGAGATTGGGTGAGAGCCATGGAGCTGCTGCACGTGAGATGCTATGAGCCTGAAAACCAGTACAGATGCTATGAGCCTGAAAACCAGTACAGACTGACAGCGCCGCGGTACAGTGATGAGGGGTCCAGGCCAGGTCCACTGCGTTCCAGCTTTCACTGCGAGGGGTGTGGAGTAAGGAGTTGCGAGAAATGAGGGAGATAAGGTCTGGTGGCCGGCGTTTAATGAGCCTGGAAACCTGTACAGACTGACAGCGCAGCGGTACAGTGATGAGGGATCCAGGCCAGGTCCACTGCGTTCCAGCGTTCATTGCGAGGGGTGTGGAGTAAGGAGTTGCGATAAATGAGGGAGATAAGGTCTGGTGGCCGGCGTTTAATGAGCCTGAAAACCTGTACAGACTGACAGCGCCGCGGTACAGTGATGAGGGGTCCAGGCCAGGTCTACTGCGTTCCAGCGTTCACTGCGAGGGGTGTGGAGTTAGGAGTTGCGATAAATGAGTGAGATAAGGTCTGGTGGCCGTCGTTTAATGAGCCTGAAAACCAGTACAGACTGACAGCGCCGCGGTACAGTGATGAGGGATCCAGGCCAGGTCCACTGCGTTCCAGCGTTCATTGCGAGGGGTGTGGAGTAAGGAGTTTTTTTTTTTTTTTTTAGTTGTGAAAGGATTTTCACCCCAGGAGGTGGGTCTCCCGACACAAACCAGCGACACGGAGTTGCGATAAATGAGGGAGATAAGGTCTGGTGGCCGGCGTTTAATGAGCCTGAAAACCAGTACAGACTGACAGCGCCGCGGTACAGTGATGAGGGATCCAGGCCAGGTCCACTGCGTTCCAGCGTTCACTGCGAGGGGTGTGGAGTAAGGAGTTGCGATAAATGAGGGAGATAAGGTCTGTTGGCCGGCGTTTAATGAGCCTAAAAACCAGTACAGACTGACAGCGCCGCGGTACAGTGATGAGGGGTCCAGGCCAGGTCCACTGCGTTCCAGCGTTCACTGCGAGGGGTGTGGAGTAAGGAGTTGCGATAAATGAGGGAGATAAGGTCTGGTGGCCGGCGTTTAATGAGCCTGAAAACCTGTACAGACTGACAGCGCCGCGGTACAGTGATGAGGGATCCAGGCCAGGTCCACTGCGTTCCAGCGTTCATTGCGAGGGGTGTGGAGTAAGGAGTTGCGATAAATGAGGGAGATAAGGTCTGGTGGCCGGCGTTTAATGAGCCTGAAAACCAGTACAGACTGACAGCGCCGCGGTACAGTGATGAGGGGTCCAGGCCAGGTCTACTGCGTTCCAGCGTTCACTGCGAGGGGTGTGGAGTTAGGAGTTGCGATAAATGAGTGAGATAAGGTCTGGTGGCCGGCGTTTAATGAGCCTGAAAACCAGTACAGACTGACAGCGCCGCGGTACAGTGATGAGGGATCCAGGCCAGGTCCACTGCGTTCCAGCGTTCATTGCGAGGGGTTTGGAGTAAGGAGTTGCGATAAATGAGGGAGATAAGGTCTGGTGGCCGGCGTTTAATGAGCCTGAAAACCAGTACAGCCTTTTTTTTTTTTTTTTACAAATGGGGGAACCAGGAAAAGGCGCAACTGATAAAACCTAGCCCTTTGTGACCAAGGAGAAAAGACCAAAGAAAAAGACAAGAACGGCTAAGGGACAGCTAAGGGTCAGTGTGATCTGGGCGATTTTCACGCCCAAACCAGGCCTGGGCGATTTGCACGCCCAGATGCTCGTGTGGAAAGAGGAGGGGTGGGGGGTGGGGGGGGGGGGGGGGACCAGAAAGTTACAAATATAAGGAGATGAGACTGCAGACAAGGGAATTCGGAGAAAGGGCGTAGGAGGGGGGAGATGAGGGAGGGGGGTACGAAGGGGGAGGAGGGGGTATGAAGGAGGGGAGGGGGGAAAGAGTGGGGGTAGGGAGGGTTTGAAGGGGGGATAAAAGAAGGGGAGGGGGAGGGGGGGGGGAAAGAGGGGAAAGAGGGGAACAAGGTGGGGGGGCGAGGGGGGTGAGGTATGAGGGGAGGTATGAGAAGGAGAAGAGGGGTTAACAGGGGAGGATGGGGGCGTTGACGGTGAGGAGGTTGTGAATGGATCCGAGGAAAAGAAATAGTGACCCACTAAGGCGATGGTAAGGGAAGGAAAGGAAAAGGAGGGAAATGGGAGGAAGAGGGTGGGAGATAGGAAGGGGGAAGGGATTGAAGAAGGGGAGGGGGAGGATGGGGAAGCAAGAGGAGGAAGGGGGGGGAGAAGGGTTAAGCAGAGGGGAGAAGTTGGGATTTAAGCGGAGGAGGGGGGATGGTGGGGATGAGTACAAAAGGAAGGGGGGTGGAGAGGGGGGGATTTGGGAGAGAAGGAGGGGAGTGTGCGTGTAGCTGTGGGCGTGGAAGGTGGCCAGAGAAACCATGTAGAATTATATGTAAAAACCAACAAGGTTAGAGTCATCCTCATCTTCTACGTCCTCGATGTCAAGTCCGAGAGCTGCCATTTTCTCAAAGAATTGCAGATCAGTCTCCTCATCTGCAGAAAGAAGGGGGGGTGAAGGTAGGCGCCGGTTGGAAGATGGGGCATCAGAGGAGAGAGAGAGGCGTGCTGGATTGGTTGGCCGAGGAGGAGGTCTGGTAGTGGACCTTGAAGGGGAGGGTGTAGGGGAGTTGAGGTCACGGCGGCGCCAGGCAGCAGATGGGTGCGCCACGAGGGGGGTCTGTGGGAGAATGGGCCCAGTAGTCAAGAGGGTTTTTTTTTTTTTTTTTTTTTTTACAAAGGGGGGAACCAGGAAAAGGCGCAACTGATGATGATGATGTGATGTGATGATGATGATGTGATGATGATGGTATGATGTGGCATGGGGGTTTGGAGAAGGGGATAAGGGAGAGGTGGAGGGTAGGAAAGGGGGGAGAGGACAGATCTGGCCGTAGCTGGGACCACTGTGACTTTCACTTTGTGCGAGTGGCCCGAGATGGTCCAGTCTCGTTGGGCGAGGGGAAAAGGGTCCACAGAAGGGGTGGTTGGGAAGATGATGGCCCAAATAGTAGAGGTGTTCTTCACTGCTGGGGCGGGAGAGAGAACTCCATGTAAGTGGAAGGGAGCATAATACTCAGCCAAGATGGTAAAAGAGGAGGGGGGATAACCTGAAGCAGAGAGGAAAGCAGATGCCACCCCAATGCGGTGGTATTCCAGTTGCAAACCTCGGAGTTTGAGGGTAACTGATCGAGGGTCATGGGGCTGGAAGTCAGAGTGGGGGAAGAGAACGAAAGTGGTCCCCAGAGCAAAGTCGGCAGGTGTTGAAGGGCCAGATGAAAAGGAAGGGGGGAAGGAAGCGGAAGGAAGGGGGGAAGGAAGGAAGGGGGGAAGGAAGGGGGGAAGGAAGGAAGGAAGGAAGGAAGGAAGGAAGGAAGGAAGGAAGGAAGGGGGGAAGGAAGCGGCTGTCTAGCCGGGAAACCAGCATAAGGTTTTTTTTTTTTTTTTTTTACAAAGGGGGGAACCAGGAAAAGGCGCAACTGATAAAACCTAGCCCTTTGTGACCAAGGAGAAAAGACCAAAGAAAAAGACAAGAACGGCTAAGGGACAGCTAAGGGACGGACACCACCTGGGCGACGTAAGGGACAAAGGAGGACGGGAACAGAAGACAAACAAACCAGAGAGGCAAGGAAGAAGCCAAAAACAGGAAGCCCAAGAGAAGGGGCTAGGACTACTAATAAAAAAGACCTATGAAGGGGGGGCCATAACATTGCAACCTCTAACCGTCACCGGATCAGAAGTCTGAAAGAGGAAATGCAACTAAGGAGGACTAAAAGGAAAACTATGCGAGAAACTAAGAGAAAAAAAGGGGGGGAGAAAGGGGGGGGGGGGGGACTAGGAGGCAACTGAGGGGGAAACTAAGGAGGCAACTAAGGGTGGAAACTGAACTAGGGGAGGCAAACTAAGGGAGAAACTGCAAAAACAAGCCAAAAGCAGGGAGGCAACCAGAAAAGAAGAAAGACAACTGGAAGCAAAGCGAAAACCTAAAAGACTGGTCTGGGTTGGTGAAGGGGTTGAATCCGGGGGGGGGGAAGGAGATGATGCCTGATGGAAGGAGGACAAGAAAGATGTTATGGAGCCGGGTGAAAGCGTGTTTAGCAGCTATGCCATCTCGGAGTGGAACGAAGCGTATAATGAGGTGACACGATTTGCTAGCGCGTGCAGAAGGGCAAGGGAGGAACTGTACACCTGAGACCCAGGGGAATAAGTTGTTCAAGAGGAAAGCCAGCAGGTTATCAATGGCTAGCAGTCTGGGATGGGTGGCGAAGGGACCCAACTCTGCACACTGCCCAAGATTGAGCCGGACAGCCATAGAGGAACCACCTGGTATGCCAATGGGAGAAAGAGGACTGTTGGCTGGGAGTTGAGAAGGATTGTCGGAAGTGGGGATCGTTGGGGCGGAGGATACTGACAGGGCATGAAGGGAGCTAAAGAGAGTCTCTCCTGCTGACAGGGGGCCACGACATAGGCGGCGTCTGGCTGCAGCAGCAGCACTGCGGGCATAAGGAGGAGGTTGATGGAGGAAAGGAGGGCAAGGATGAAAGGGAGAGGAGAAAGAGGAGGTGGAGGAAGAGGTGGATAAAAATGAGTGTGGGGAGGGGTAGGGAGGGAGGGAGGTGGGGGGAGGGAGGGGAGGGAGGGAGGGAGGGAGGGAGGGAGGGAGGGAAGTTGGAGGTGGAAAGTTGAAGAGACAGAAGACAAGGCTGCCAAAGCATCCACCACACGGACACGAGGAGCGAGGTAGGAGCTAGCGAGCAGGCGTTTTTTTTGTTGAAGGTGCTGGCAATTTAGAGGTTGAAGTAGGGGGAAAGTGGTGGCTGGGGTTAATAGCAGGTGGTGGAGACGGGTCTTGGCATTCCAGCTATGGCTTGTGAAGCGGGCAGGCAGGAAGGGCTCAGAGGCAGCGCTTCATGCGCGGAGGTGTAGGCGGAGGGAGTTCAGAATCGAGCTATGTAGAGGTTGAAGAAGGGGGAAAGTGGTGGCTGGGGTTAATAGCAGGTGGTGGAGACGGGTCTTGGCATTCCAGCTATGACTTGTGAAGCAGGCACGCAGGAAGGGCTCAGAGGCAGCGCTTCATGCGCGGAGGTGTAGGCGGAGAGGAGTTCAGAATCGAGCTATGTAGAGGTTGAAGTCCTTAGCTGTCCCTTAGCCGTTCTTGTCTTTTTCTTTGGTCTTTTCTCCTTGGTCACAAAGGGCTAGGTTTTCTCAGTTGCGCCTTTTCCTGGTTCCCCCCTTTGTTAAAAAAAAAAAAAAGTTCACTGCGAGGGGTGTGGAGTAAGGAGTTGCGATAAATGAGGGAGATAAGGTCTGGTGGCCGGCGTTTAATGAGCCTGAAAACCAGTACAGACTGACAGCGCCGCGGTACAGTGATGAGGGATCCAGGCCAGGTCCACTGCGTTCCAGCGTTCACTGCAAGGGGTGTGGAGTAAGAAGTTGCGATAAATGAGGGAGATAAGGTCTGGTGGCCGGCGTTTAATGAGCCTGAAAACCAGTACAGACTGACAGCGCCGCGGTACAGTGATGAGGGATCCAGGCCAGGTGTTACTAGGCTGCTGAGAGTATGTGCTGGTTTGCTACAGGAGTGATGCCCTGATGCACTGGCCTGTTACAGGAGTGATGCCCTGCAGTGTTTTAATCTTAGATCAGCAAGACCTTCGGGTGCATGCCTTTCCTTCTTTTTCTGTGTTGCTCTTGGAGGTTACAGTGGTGTTTTATTGGTTGGGGAGGAACAGTGTTGCTTGGAGGTGGGGGTGGTGCTCGGAAGGCCCTTTGTCCTTTGTCCTCCTAGTAATTAGTTTGTGTCCCTCGTTCTTTTGTCCCCTAGTCTTTTCGTCTTTTGTCTTCGGCTATTTTGTCTTAGCAGACTTTTGGTCCATGTCTTCTAGTCTTCTTCTTTGTTTTTTCTTCCTTGGTCACATAGGGCTAGGTTTTATCAGATGTTCCCTTTCCTGGTTCCTCCCTATGTAAAAAAAAAAAAAAAAAAGGTCCATTGCGTTCCAGCGCTCACTGCGAGGGGTGTGGAGTGAGGAGTTGCGATAAATGAGGGAGATAAGGTCTGGTGGCCGGCATTTAATGAGCCTGAAAACCAGTACAGACTGACAGCGCCGCGGTACAGTGAGGAGGGATCCAGGCCAGGTCCACTGCGTCCCAGCTTTCACTGCGAGGGGTGTGGAGTAAGGAGTTGCGATAAATGAGAGAGATAAGGTCTGGTGGCCGGCGTTTAATGAGCCTGAAAACCATACAGACTGACAGCGCCGCGGTACAGTGAGGAGGGGTCCAGGCCAGGTCCACTGCGTTCCAGCGTTCACTGCGAGGGGTGTGGAGTAAGGAGTTGCGATAAATGAGTGCGATAAGGTCTGTTGGCCAGCGTTTAATGAGCCTGAAAACCTGTACAGACTGACAGCGCCGCGGTACAGTGATGAGAGATTCAGGCCAGGTCCACTGCGTTCCAGCGTTCACTGCGAGGGGTGTGGAGTAAGGAGTTGCGATAAATGAGTGAGATAAGGTCTGGTGGCCGGCGTTTAATGAGCCTGAAAACCAGTACCGACTGACAGCGCCGCGGTACAGTGATGAGGGGTCCAGGCCAGGTCCACTGCGTTCCAGCGTTCACTGCGAGGGGTGTGGAGTAAGGAGTTGCGATAAATGAGGGAGATAAGGTCTGGTGGCCGGCGTTTAATTTTTTTTTTCTTTTTTTTAATGAGCCTTAAAACCAGTACAGACAGACAGCGCCGCGGTACAGTGATGAGGGGTCCTGGCCAGGTCCACTGCGTTCCAGTGTTCACTGCGAGGGGTGTGGAGTAAGGAGTTGCGATAAATGAGTGAGATAAGGTCTGGTGGCCGGCGTTTAATGAGCCTGAAACCTGTACAGACTGACAGCGCCGCGGTACAGTGATGAGGGGTCCAGGCCAGGTCCACTGCGTTCCAGCGTTCACTGCGAGGGGTGTGGAGTAAGGAGTTGCGATAAATGAGTGAGATAAGGTCTGTTGGCCGGCGTTTAATGAGCCTGAAAACCTGTACAGACTGACAGCGCTGCGGTACAGTGATGAGGGGTCCAGGCAAGGTCCACTGCGTCCCAGCGTTCACTGCGAGGGGTGTGGAGTAAAGAGTTGCGATAAATGAGGGAGATAAGGTCTGTTGGCCGGCGTTTAATGAGCCTGAAAACCTGTACAGACTGACAGCGCCGCGGTACAGTGATGAGGGATCCAGGCCAGGTCCACTGCGTTCCAGCGTTCACTGCGAGGGGTGTGGAGTAAGGAGTTGCGATAAATGAGGGAGATAAGGTCTGGTGGCCGGCGTTCAATGAGCCTGAAAACCAGTACAGACTGACAGCGCCGCGGTACAGTGATGAGGGATCCAGGCCAGGTCCACTGCGTTCCAGCGTTCACTGCGAGGGGTGTGGAGTAAGGAGTTGCGATAAATGAGGGAGATAAGGTCTGATGGCCGGCGTTTAATTTTTTTTTTTTTTTTTTTTTTTTGTTAAAAGGGGGAACTAGGAAAAGGCGCAATAATGAGCCTGAAGACCAGTACAGACTGACAGCGCCGCGAGACAGTGAGGAGGGGTCCAGGCCTGGTCCACTGCGTTCCAGCGTTCACTGCGAGGGGTGTGGAGTAAGGAGTTGCGATAAATGAGGGAGATAAGGTCTGGTGGCCGGCGTTTAATGAGCCTGAAAACCAGTACAAACTGACAGCGCCGCGAGACAGTGATGAGGGGTCCAGGCCAGGTCCACTGCGTTCCAGCATTCACTGCGAGGGAGTGGAGTAAGGAGTTGCGATAAATGAGGGAGATAAGGTCTGGTGGCCGGCGTTTAATGAGCCTGAAAACCAGTACAGACTGACAGCGCCGCGGTACAGTGAGGAGGGGTCCTGGCCAGGCCCACTGCGTTCCAGCGTTCACTGCGAGGGGTGTGGAGTAAGGAGTTGCGATAAATGAGGGAGATAAGGTCTGGTGGCCGGCGTTTAATGAGCCTGAAAACCTGTACAGACTGACAGCGCCGCGGTACAGTGATGAGGGATCCAGGCCAGTTTCACTGCGTTCCAGCGTTCACTGCGAGGGGTGTGGAGTAAGGAGTTGCGATAAATGAGGGAGATAAGGTCTGGTGGCCGGCGTTTAATAAGCCTGAAAACCAGTATAGACTGACAGCGCAGCGGTATAGTGATGAGGGATCCAGGCCAGGTCCACTGCGTTCCAGCTTTCACTGCGAGGGGTGTGGAGTAAGGAGTTGCGATAAATGAGGGAGATAAGGTCTGGTGGCCGGCGTTTAATGAGCCTGAAAACCAGTACAGACTGACAGCGCCGCGGTACAGTGATGAGGGGTCCAGGCCAGGTCCACTGCGTTCCAGCGTTCACTGCGAGGGGTGTGGAGTAAGGAGTTGCGATAAACAACGAGCTCACCTCCCTCCCGCTGCTGTCCAAGACCTTGACTTCATCCTCTCCTCTCTGCCAGACCCCTGGCGGGATGCTGTCCTCCTTCCTGAACTTCCACCTCCTAAATGGAAGCTCTTTCCCGCTGTGGCCCCTGCTGGTCCCCTTGCAGAGGGGCCAGATCCCCTCACTGGAGAGGACCGTCTTTGGGAGGTCTGGCCCTCTGGCCGGTTACACCCTCTCACCCTTCCTGCCCCTTTTCCCCCAAGGACACCCCAAGCTGCCCTCATCACCCTACGCAAGAAACCTCGAGAAGCATGGTTACGGGCAGACTTTGAGGTGCAGCTGATCCAGCAAGGCTTCCCCCCTCACCAGAGGCAAGAGCTCTTGGAACCATGGCTGGTTGGTCTTTGGGAGGACCTCCAACTGGACCCAACAACATGGGGTCTCCACCTCCATGATGATACTGAGGTGAACCTTCTTGAACTCTCTGTGCGCCAAGCACGGCAGGCCCTTCTTCACCAACATATCATGCAACAAAGCCCCAGTTCCCACCATTTTGTGCCAGGTTATACCGAGGAACGTGCTGCTTGGCCCAGGCTGTGGAGCATTCTACCCCCCTCCACCTTGGACACTCACCCTAGCACTAACCCTGACCTGCGAGGCCTCCGTGGTCTTGAATCCTGATGGATTGCCTCAGCAACAGAGAGAGCGCTCGTTGTCACCCCTATTCCAGTCCCCTCCCCTGAAGACCTCCCACAGAACGCTTGGGTGGACTTACAACGTGTCCGCCCCTCCCGTCCAGGTTCAGCGGAGAGACCTGCTCAAAAAAAAAAAAAAAAAAAAAGACAAGACGAACCTCAAGTCTCCCTCCCTCTACGTGCAGGCTTTTCGCAGGTGTGGGTACGCCTCGCTGACAAGACTCTCCACCGTCCTTATACCATCACTTGCCGGAGCTTGCTTCATGGCACCCTGGGCTGCAATGCGTTCCTTGCTCTTGTCAGTTGGTCTTGGTTGACCCGACGCTTCCAACGGGTCAACCAAGACGACCCCCCCTCCATAGTCTGCTCCAGCCCTGACTGCTTGCAGCTGCACACTGCTGACACAATGTCTCACGCTTTTTTGGAATGCCCTGATTCTGCCCCTGTCATAGACTGGCTCCTTTCCACTTGGGAGACCCTCACCGGTGGGCAGCGCCTTCCTCGTTGCCCCTTCTTCCTCCTCGGTGACGACATCACCCTTTGGCCCGGGACACCCCCTTCTCCCTCTACCCTAAGGTTGTGGTCCTTCCTGCGTATAACCACCTTGGGCGCGATATGGCAGGTCCGTTCGTCCCGGGCTGACTGACTGGACCATTCTGAGCCCCTTCTCCACAAGGCTATCTGCCTTGCCCTTGGCCACCTTCACCAAGCCATTGCCAGGGACTGGATGCGCACCCAGACGGATCTTCGACACCTTGATAATGGCGCCTTCTGTCAAGATTGGTGGCGTGGCCTAGATTGCTCTCTCACAGTGGCTTCCTTTGCAAGCTTATGGGCCACCCCCCCGATCTTTTGCACCATGATTGGGGTCACTCCCGGTGACCAGGAGCCTGATACCCGCACCATGGAAATAACAATCCCCATGGCCCCAGCGCTCCCTACAATCCCAGACCCAATCCCAGACCCAGCCCAAGCCCTAGTTCTAGACCCTGATCTAGACCCTGCCCCAGATCCAGCCCATTACCCGGATCTAGACCTTGCTCTAGACCCTGACCCAGACCCAGCCCATTCCCGAGCTCTAGACCCTGATCTAGACCCTGACTTAGGTCCAGCCCAAGCCCCAGCTCTAGGCCCCGATCTTGACCCTGACCTAGATCGAGCCCAAGCCCAAGATCAAGACCCTGCCCCAGATCAGGATCAGGTTCCAGATTTGGACACAGCACACGACAACGTTCCAGATCTAGGGCTAGATCTGGACCAAGATCAAGGTCCAGATCTGCGCTAAGATCCAGATCAAGATCTAGATCTTGATACTGTCTATGTCTTCATTCCTGTTGTACATGCCCAGACCAGTCTTTTAGGTTTTCGCTTTGCTTCCAGTTGTCTTTCTTCTTTTCTGGTTGCCTCCCTGCTTTTGGCTTGTTTTTGCAGTTTCTCCCTTCGTTTGCTTCCCCTAGTTCAGTTTCCACCCTTAGTTGCCTCCTTAGTTTCCCCCTCAGTTGCCTCCTCAGTCCCCCCCCCCCCCCCCCCCCCCCCCCCCCCCTCCCCCCCTTTTTTCTCTTAGTTTCTCGCATAGTTTTCCTTTTAGTCCTCCTTACTTTGCATCTCCTCTTTCAGTCTTCTGATCCGGTGACGGTTAGAGATTTCATTTCTCGCAACTCCTTACTCCCCATCCCTCCCAGTGAACGCTGGAACGCAGTGGACCTGGCCTGGACCCCTCATCATTGTACCGCGGCACTGTCAGTCTTCCGAGCCCCACCCACTTCCTCCTTCCTCTCAGAACCCTCCATCTCCTCCCTCTCATCCCTGCTCCTTCATGTCAGCTGCTGAGATACCTAGTAGACGAAGCTTTAAGGCGACAATTGGAGCTGGAGGTCCTTTTTTCGCCCTAGCAATTTCTGCTCTCCGGCCGCCTTATAACTTTGCTGCGAAGCTGCTTCGGCCAATTCGGCTGGAGCGACTGCAATTTTGCGGCTATGGGAGCTGCTCAGTGCCCCATTTGAGTGTTACAGACGCTCATGCGGTCTAATCCGCTACTCTGCCCCCTCCAGAGGTCAGCATAAGAGGTCAGCCTACTGGAGGGGGGCAGGCTATTCTCTTCAAGTTAATTTGGGACCACCCGACCCCCATCCTTAGTACTTCAGAAGCAGCCCTCTCCTGTTTCCCTTCTTCCGAGCCCCACCCACTTCCTCCTTCCTCTCAGAATCCTTCATCTCCTCCCTCTCATCCCTGCTCCTTCATTTCAGCTGCTGAGATACCTAGTAGACGAAGCTTTGAGGCGACAATTGGAGCTGGAGGTCCTTTTTTTGCCCGATTTTTTAGTGTTTTTTGGCCTTAGACAGGTGTTGTGCTGTTGAGACTCATTCCCTCTTTCTTGAATTCTCAGTCAGCAGGTCTCCTTTTGAAGGTCTGCATTGGTCAGCATCTTCTTGTTCTCTAATTAGAGACTTGCCGATCCTGGAGTGTGACATTGGTTGGAAACCATAGCGATACAGTTTGTCTTAGCATTTTGCTGCCCTAGAGGGCTGGATAGTAGTTTTGGGGGGTGGATCTGCTGCTCCTGACCTGAAGACTGTTTTTGTTTGCTTTTTCCCGGACCTGTTTATCAGTAGCATGCCCTGCTTTGGTCTTCTTCGTTACAGAGCTTGCTGGTCTGCATTGGAGAAGAAGTGGCATGCTACTTGACAGCTGAGCTGGCACGCCGGTCTGCTGATGGAGTGATCCCCTGATGCACTGGACAGTTATAGGAGTGATGCCCTGTACCGTGTTGTATCTTGCGTCTGCAGGTTCAGGAGGCTTACTTAGGGGCTACATAGTTTTTGTTACCTTGTTACCGCTACCTTTGAACCGTAGACATGCGGCGTTTGGTTGTCTTTGCAGAGCTTGCTGATTTGCATCGGCGACCTAGTGGCATGATACTAGGCTGCTGATAGACTGCGCTGAAATGCTAATGGAGTGATGCCCTGATGCTCAGGCTACCGGTTTATTTGCTTTAAAGTGCCTCCTGCTTTAGTGCGCCTTTAAGGTTTTCCTTGCTGGTCAGTGGATCTTGTGGGGGTTCTACCCTTTCACCGTCCATGACGTTTTCTAAGGAGTTTGATTTGCGTCTTTAGATTTTTTTTTAGTTACCTTGTTAGTGTTAGCTTTGGCCCTGTCCTGTTTTTTGTTGCATGCCGCGCTCTGGTCGTCTTTGCAGAGCTTGCTGATCTGCATGGGTGACCTAGCGACATGTTACTAGGCTGCTGAGAGTATGTGCTGGTTTGCTAAAGGAGTGATGCCCTAATGCACTGGCCTGCTACAGGAGTGATGCCCTGCAGTGTTTTAATCTTAGATCAGCAAGACCTTCGGGTGCTTGCCTTTCCTTCTTTTTCTGTGTTGCTCTTGGAGGTTACAGTGGTGTTTTATTGGTTGGGGAGGAACAGTGTTGCTTGGAGGTGGGGGTGGTGCTCGGAAGGCCCTTTGTCCTTTGTCCTCCTAGTAATTAGTTTGTGTCCCTCGTTCTTTTGTCCCCTAGTCTTTTCGTCTTTTGTCTTGGATCTTTTGTCTTAGCGGACTTTTGGTCCATGTCTTCTAGTCTTCTTCTTTGTTTTTTCTTCCTTGGTCACACAGGGCTAGGTTTTATCAGATGTTCCCTTTCCTGGTTCCTCCCTATGTAAAAAAAAAAAAAAAAAAAAAAAGAAGTCTGTACTGGTTTTCAGGCTCATTAAACGCCGGCCACCAGACCTTATCTCCCTCATTTCTCGCAACTCCTTACTCCCCAACCCTCGCAGTGAACGCTGGAACGCAGTGGTCCTGGCCTAGACCCCTCATCATTGTACCGCAGCGCTGCCAGTCTACAAAATTATTCGCACATCAATCCCCCCACACCCTCTTCAGGATTTGCGAAATTTCCGCAATCACGCCTAAAGACGTGATTGTCGTGGAGCTCGTACCTCGCTCCCATTGATTTGATTTTTCTGCTCTACTCCTTCCCCCCCTTTTCCCGGCACCTCCTATTTAGACCTTCTAAGGTATGCTTAGGTATGCTTCCTCCTGTGGTCAAAGTTTCTTTTCAACTTCTTCTTTTCTCCACCCTTATTCCTTGCCCACAGCCTAACGCTCCACCTACGCACAATTTCCTCCTCTATGACACCTCTTCAACCTCACACAGCCAAACACTTCCCTTCCCCTCCCCCCCCCCCCCCCCCCCCCCCCCACACACACACACACCTTTTTATCACCATACCCACAATCTCACTCCCCCACCACACCGCCCATAACCCCACACTCACCCCCCTATCACAGCACGTTTTCTCTACAAACCACCACCACATTCACATTGCAACCCCTCACCCCCACCCCACCACCACAACATTGGCTAGGGCGTGCAAGTCGCCTAGACCGGTCTGGGCCAGTAAATCACCCCCTCCTAACACACACACACACTCACACCTTCCCTCTTCACCACCTAACCCACACTCACTCCCCCACCACCACACACATAACAGCACACTCTCCCCCCTACCACCACAACACACCCCTCCTTACAGCTTACAACCCACCCATACCTCCACAACACACCCCTCACCCCCATACCACCACCACCAGCACCCGGACTTTTGGTCCATGTCCTCTAATCTTCTTCTTTGGTTTTTCTTCCTCGCTCACATAGGGCTAGGTTTTATCAGATGTTCCCTTTCCTGGTTCCTCCCTATGTAAAAAAAAAAAAACTGGTCTGGGCGTGAAATTCGCCTAGATAGACCGGTCTGGGCGTGAAAATCGCCCAGACCACAGTTCCACGGGGGATTGCTCTTTTCCTATCTTGCCGAGGTTTAACTTAGCGGTTAGGGGGCGGCGTTAGATCGCAGGACACGCAGGCTGAGTTACAAATGTGGTGTGTTCTACATCCCTTGTGATCTACAGTACCCTTGCTGTATCAACCCTACTTGCGAGAGTAGGAAGGGGGTGGTGAGGTTCGATTCCTCAGTATTTTGGCGTCCTGGCCCTAAACAAACCTTGTAGGGAAGTACTGTCGGATTTCTGCCCTCGTGGTGGTTCTCTAGTTATGTCTCCTTGATTCCGCCTCTAACGACCATGGCAGGGAGCTTGTCTGCCGTGGTCAACAGGGGTAGTGGTGAATGTTCGTTTGGTCGTGGGTTGGTATCTCTCACCAACCCTAAGTGCGCCTACTTTGCATATTGTAGGAGTGGCACCACCATTCGAACTGAATCCTCCGTGTCGCTGGTTTGTGTCGGGAGACCCACCTCCTGGGGTGAAAATCCTTTCACCACTAAAAAAAAAAAAAAAAAAGAGGTTGCAATGTTATGGCCCCCCCCCTTCATAGGTCTTTTTTCTTAGTAGTCCTAGCCCCTTCTCTTGGGCTTCCTGTTTTTGGCTTCTTCCTTGCCTCTCTGGTTTGTTTGTCTTCTGTTCCCGTCCTCCTTTGTCCCTTACGTCGCCCAGGTGGTGTTCGTCCCTTAGCTGTCCCTTAGCCGTTCTTGTCTTTTTCTTTGGTCTTTTCTCCTTGGTCACAAAGGGCTAGGTTTTATCAGTTGCGCCTTTTCCTAGTTCCCCCCTTTGTAAAAAAAAAAAAAAAAAAATTGAGGGAGATAAGGTCTGGTGGCCGGTGTTTAATGAGCCTGAAAACCAGTACAGACTGACAGCGCCGCGGTACAGTGATGAGGGATCCAGGCCAGGTCCACTGCGTTCCAGCGTTCACTGCGAGGGGTGCGGAGTAAGGAGTTGCGATAAATGAGGGAGATAAGGTCTGGTGGCCGGCGTTTAATGAGCCTGAAAACCAGTACAGACTGACAGCGCCGCGGTACAGTGATGAGGGGTCCAGGCAAGGTCCACTGCGTCCCAGCGTTCACTGCGAGGGGTGTGGAGTAAAGAGTTGCGATAAATGAGGGAGATAAGGTCTGGTGGCCGGCGTTTAATGAGCCTGAAAACCTGTACAGACTGACAGCGCCGCTGTACAGTGATGAGGGGTCCAGGCCAGTTCCACTGCGTTCCAGCGTTCACTGCGAGGGGTGTGGAGTAAGGAGTTGCGATAAATGAGTGAGATAAGGTCTGGTGGCCGGCGTTTAATGAGCCTGAAAACCTGTACAGACTGACAGCGCCGCGGTACAGTGATGAGGGATCCAGGCCAGGTCCACTGCGTTCCAGTGTTCACTGCGAGGGGTGTGGAGTAAGGAGTTGCGATAAATGAGGGAGATAAGGTCTGGTGGCCGGCGTTTAATGAGCCTGAAAACCAGTACAGACTGACAGCGCCGCGGTACAGTGATGAGGGGTCCAGGCCAGGTCCACTGCTTTCCAGCGTTCACTGCGAGGGGTGTGGAGTAAGGAGTTGCGATAAATGAGGGAGATAAGGTCTGGTGGCCGGCGTTTTTTTTTTTTTTTTTCTTTTTTTTAATTTACGAAGGGGGAACCAGGAAAAGGCGCAATAATGAGCCTGAAAACCAGTACAGACTGACAGCGCCGCGGTACAGTGATGAGGGGTCCAGGCCAGGTCCACTGCGTTCCAGCGTTCACTGCGAGGGGTGTGGAGTAAGGAGTTGCGATAAATGAGTGAGATAAGGTCTGGTGGCCGGCGTTTAATGAGCCTGAAAACCAGTACAGACTGACAGCGCCGCGGTACAGTGATGAGGGGTCCAGGCCAGGGCCACTGCGTTCCAGCGTTCACTGCGAGGGGTGTGGAGTAAGGAGTTGCGATAACTGAGCCTGCTCTAAACCCTGACCTTGACCCAGACCCAGCCCAAGCCCCAGCTCTAGACCCTGATCCAAACCCTCACCTAGGTCTAGCCCAAGCCCCAGCCTTAGGCCCTGATCTTGACCTTGACCTAGATCCAGCCCAAGCTCAAGATCTAGACCCTGCCCCAGATCAGGATCAGATTCCAGATTTGGAAACAGCTCACGACCACGTCTCAGATCTAGGTCTAGATCTGGACCAAGATCATGGTCCAGATCTGAGCTAAGATCTAGATCTTGATACTGTCTCTGTCTTCATTCCTGTTGTTTACCTGCCCAGACCAGTCTTTTAGGCTTTCGCTTTACTTCCAGTTGTCTTTCTTCTTTTCTGGTTGCCTTGCTTTTGGCTTGTTTTCGCAGTTTCTCCCTTAGTTTGCTTCCCCTAGTTCAGTTTCCACCCTTAGTTTCCTCCTTAGTTTCCCCCTCAGTTTCCTCCTTAGTTACCCCCCCCCCCCCCTTTTTCATCTCAGTCTTTCGCATAGTTTTAATTACAGTCCTCCTTAGCTTGCATCTAAAAAAAAAAAAAAAAATCTATGTTGCTGCTAATGCCTTAGCCTTGGCAATGTTGAGGCGTGCCAAGAAAGAAATTTTATCGGGGGAGAAATGCACCTGTGAGAATTCCTGCCGGGCGTCTTCCTCTGCTAAGCGGGCGGCACTCTGGCGGGAACGGCGATGCTGCTTGTAAATGGCCCAACTGCTGGTGCGAATAACCTTCTTCATGTTGTCCCATTTTGTGACGATGTCTGAATCGGGTAAGAGGTTTAGGAGGAGGGATTGCGTAGCGATTATGTTCTTGAGGTCATCACATGCTTCTGGAATGTTGAGGAGGAGGAGGGGGAACCCTTGCAGCCCTTGGCCCCTGGGTGGTGCATTGCCTAGGAAGGAGAGGGTTATAGACACGGGGCGGTGGTCAGAGATAAAGCCAGAGGTAGGAAGAATGGAGGAAGTGGCTGTGAAGAGGGCTAGGAGGGAGTCTGAAGCGAGCCAGCGGTCAAGCCTACCTCCCGATGAGGCTAGGCTGCTCCAATGTGTGAAGTCTTTGGCAGTCAGGTGCGTGTTCCGCCAGATGTCTTAAAGGCTGTAGGTACTAACTATAAGTGATAAGAGTCAACATAGGACTGGAGTATGCTCGGGACTTTTGTAGTGCTGACTCCTCCTTTGGACTGTACCGTCCCAACCCTCTCATCAATCAGGCTATCCAGGATCTTCTGCTTTCATCCCTCCCTCGTCCACTTCCCCCTGGTTATGCAGCCCTTACAGAAGGCGTCAATGTTGATGGCTTGATCACATCAGAGGAGATGGACCTCGCCATCCGTCTGCTTCTCGAGGCTCCAGCCCAGGTTATGACGGACTTCCCTTTGAAGTCTACAATGCGTTCCATGCAGAACTGTCCCCGATCCTTCAAAGGGTTTTCAACTCTGCCTTCCAGGATCAAGTTAAGACGGCCCCCCTAGCACTCCTCCTTCAGGGAACCATCTGCCTTCTCCACAAGACTGGTCAGCCCCAGGACTCCCTCGCAGGTTACCGTCCTCTCACCCTTCTCAATTTATTGCAACCTTAAGCTGATCCTTTTGATCATGGCTCACCGGCTGCAACGCCCACTGGAATACCTCATCGACGTCACTCAATCAGCTTTCCTCCGTGGCAGAGACATCATTGACAGCATTCGCTATCACCTAGGCCTGGCTGCGCGCTTGAAAGAGCTTGGCTTACCAGGCTGGATGCTGCACTTAGACCTCACTAAAGCTTATGATACTGTCAACGGGGGATGGCTCCTAAAGACAATGTCAGACTTACAACGTGTCCGCCCCTCCCGTCCAGGCCCAGCGGAGAGAACTGCTCAAAGACAAGACGAACCTCAAGTCTCCCTCCCTCTACGTGCAGGCTTTTGGCAGGTGTGGGTACGCCTCGCTGACAAGACTCTCCACCGTCCTTATACCATCACTTGCCGGAGCTTGCTTCATGGCACCCTGGGCTGCAATGCGTTCCTTGCTCATGTACGAGGACGCTTCCAACGGGTCAACCAAGACGACCCCCCCTCCATAGTCTGCTCCAGCCCTGACTGCTTGCAGCTGCACACTGCTGACACCATGTCTCACGCTTTCTTGGAATGCCCTGATTCTGCCCCTGTCATAGACTGGCTCCTTTCCACTTGGGAAACCCTCACCGGTGGGCAGCGCCTCCCTCGTTGCCCCTTCTTCCTCCTCGGTGACAACATCACCCTTTGGCCCGGGACACCCCCTCCTCCCTCTACCCTAAGGTTGTGGTCCTTCCTGCGTATAACCACCTTGGGCGCGATATGGCAGGTCCGTTCGTCCCGGGCTGACAGACTGGACCATTCTGAGGAGGACGGGAACAGAAGACAAACAAACCAGAGAGGCAAGGAAGAAGCCAAAAACAGTAAGCCCAAGAGAAGGGGCTAGGACTACTAAGAAAAAAGACCTATGAAGGGGGGGGCCATAACATTGCAACCTCTAACCGTCACCGGATCAGAAGACTGAAAGAGGAGATGCAAACTAAGGAGGACTAAAAGGAAAACTATGCGAGAAACTAAGAGAAAAAAGGGGGGGAGGGGGGGGGGGGGGGGGGGGGGGGGGGGGGGGGGGGGGGGGGGACTAAGGAGGCAACTGAGGGGGAAACTAAGGAGGCAACTAAGGGTGGAAACTGAACTAGGGGAAGCAAACTAAGGGAGAAACTGCAAAAACAAGCCAAAACCAGGGAGGCAACCAGAAAAGAAGAAAGACAACTGGAAGCAAAGCGAAAACCTAAAAGACTGGTCTGGGCATGTACAACAGGAATGAAGACAGAGACAGTATCAAGATACAGATCTTGATCTGGATCTTAGCGCAGATCTGAACCTTGATCTTGGTCCAGATCTAGCCCTAGATCTGGAACGTTGTCGTGTGCTGTGTCCAAATCTGGAACCTGATCCTGATCTGGGGCAGGGTCTTGATCTTGGGCTTGGGCTCGATCTAGGTCAGGGTCAAGATCGGGGCCTAGAGCTGGGGCTTGGGCTGGACCTAAGTCAGGGTCTAGATCAGGGTCTAGAGCTCGGGAATGGGCTGGGTCTGGGTCAGGGTCTAGAGCAAGGTCTAGATCCGGGTGATGAGGGCAGCTTGGGGGTGTCCCTGGGGGGGAAGGGAAGGAAGGGTGAGAGGGTGTAACCGGCCAGAGGGCCAGACCTCCCAAAGACGGTCCTCTCCTGTAAGGGGATCTGGCCCCTCTGCAAGGGGACCAGCAGGGGCCACAGCGGGAAAGAGCTTCCATGTGGGAGATGGAAGTTCAGGAAGGAGGACAGCATCCCGCCAGGGCTCAGGCAGAGAGGAGAGGATGAAGTCAAGGTCTTGGACAGCAGCGGGTGGGAGGAGAGATCGTTGTTGATGAGCTAATCGGATGTCCTTGAGACGGTGCCACGAGAGTGCTTGGGAGGAGAGCACTTGGTCTGAGAGGTTGGGCATGGACGGGAAAGGAGGGGTGTTGTTGATTTTTTAATTTTTATTTTAGCTGTGAAAGGACTTACACCCCAGGAGGAGGGTCTCCCGACACAATCCAGCGACACGGAGGATTCAATTCGTATAGTGGTGCCACTCCTACAATATGCAAAGTAGGCGCACTTGAAGGTGGTTTCCAGAAGGATGGATTGCGGGCACTGCATGAGCGGAGCGATAATTCTAGGAATGTTCAGCAGGAGAAAAGCCTCCGCACTTTCCCGGGCAAAGTTGGTGGTGATCGAGGCGATGTCCACAGAAGATGGGGCGGTGACCAGTGCATGGTATCCATTTGCCTGACCTGGAGGAGGGCGCACAGCCTTTGAGATCTCGTGACGGTAGAGCTGCTGCCAGGGGTGAGCTGTGAACTAAAGAGGAGCCATGTGGTCTTGGCCAGCTTTTTTTTTTTTACAAAGGGGGGAACCAGGAAAAGGCGCAACTGATAAAACCTAGCCCTTTGTGACCAAGGAGAAAAGACCAAAGAAAAAGACAAGAACAGCTAAGGGACAGCTAAGGGACAAACACCACCTGGGCGACTTAAGGGTCAAAGGAGGACAGGAACAGAAGACAAACAAACCAGAGAGGCAAGAAAGAAGTCCAAAACAGGAAGCCTAAGAGAAGGGGCTAGGACTACTAAAAAAAAAAAGACCTATGAAGGGGGGGGCCAAAACATTGCAATCTCTAACAGTCACCGGATCAGGAGACTGAAAGAGGAGATGCAAACTAAAGAGGACTAAAAGGAAAACTATGCGAGAAACTAAGAGAAAAAAAGGGGGGGAGAGGGGTGGAAGGGGGGGGGGGGGAAACTAAGGAAGCAACTGGGGGGGGGAACTAAGGAGGCAACTAAGGGTGGAAACTGAAATAGGGGAAGCAAACTAAGCGAGAAACTGCAAAAACAAGCCAAAACCAGGGAGGCAACCCTGAAACCCAAGAAAAGAAGAAAGACAACTGGAAGCAAAGCGAAAACCTATAAGACTGGTCTGGGTAGGTAAACAACAGGAATGAAGACAGGGACAGTATCAAGATCTAGATGTTGATCTGGATCTTAGCGCAGATCTGGACCTTGATCTCGGTCCAGATCTAGAACCCAGATTTGGAATGTGGTCGTGAGCTGTGTCCAAATCTAGAACCTGATCCTGATCTGGGGCAGGGTCTTGATCTTGGGCTTTTTTTTTTTTTTTTTTTTTTTTTTGCTTGGGCTGGATATAGGTTAGGGTCATTATCAGGGCCTAGAGCTGGGGCTTGGGCTGGATCTAGGTCAGGGTCTAGATCAGGGTCTAGAGCTGGGGCTTGGGCTGGGTCTGGGTCAGGGTCTAGAGCAGGGTCTAGATCCGGGGAATGGGCTGGATCTGGGTCAGGGTCTAGATCAGGGTCTAGATCTAGGGCTTGGGCTGGGTCTGGGATTGGGTCTGGGATTGTAGGGAGCGCTGGGGCCATGGGGATTGTCATTTCCACGGTGCGGGTATCAGGCTCCTGGTCACCGGGGGTGACCCCAATCATTTTTTTTCCATCATGCAGACATTGCTAGGGCAAAAAAAGGACCTCCAGCTCCAATTGTCGCCTCAAAGCTTTGTCTACTAGGTATCTCAGCAGCTGAAATGAAGGAGCTAGGTATCTCATGCAGTCTAATCCGCTACTCTGCCCCCTCCAAAGGTCAGCATAAGAGGTCAGCCTACTGGAGGGGGGCAGGCTATTCTCTTCAAGTTAATTCGGGACCACCCAACCCCCATCCTTAGTACTTTAGAAGCAGCTCTCTCCTAATTCCCTTCTTCCGAGCCCCACCCACTTCCTCCTGCCTCTCAGAACCCTCCATCTCCTCCCTCTCATCCCTGCTCCTTCATTTCAGCTGCTGAGATACCTAGTAGACAAAGCTTTGAGGCGACAATTGGAGCTGGAGGTCCTTTTTTTGCCCTAGCAATGTCTGCTCTCCGGCCGCCTTTTGACTTTGCTGCGAAGCTGCTTCGGCCAATTCGGCTGGAGCGACTGCAATTTCGCGGCTATGGGAGCTGCTCAGTGCCCCATTTGAGTGTTATAGACGCTCATGCAGTATAATCCGCTACTCTGCCCCCTCCAGAGGTCAGCATAAGAGGTCAGCCTACTGGAGGGGGGCAGGCTATTCTCTTCAAGTTAATTCGGGACCACCCGACCCCCATCCTTAGTACTTTAGAAGCAGATCTCTCCTGATTCCCTTCTTCCGAGCCCCACCCACTTCCTCCTGCCACTCAGAATCCTCCATCTCCTCCCTCTCATCCCTGCTCCTTCATTTCAGCTGCTGAGATACCTAGTAGACAAAGCTTTGAGGCGACAATTGGAGCTGGAGGTCCTTTTTTCGCTCGATTTTTAGTTTTTTTTGGCCTTAGGCAGGTGTTGTGCTGCTAAGACTCTTTCCCTCTTTCTTGGAAACCATAGCGATACAGTTTGTCTTAGCTTTTTGCTGCTCTAAGGGCTGGATAGTAGTTTTTGGGGGTGGATCTGCTGCTCCTGCCCTGAAGACTTTTTTTTGTTTGCTTTTTCCTGGACCTGTTTATCAGTAGCATGCCCTGCTTTGGTCTTCTTCCTTACAGAGCTTGCTGGCCTGCATTGGAGAAGAAGTGGCATGCTACTTGACAGCTGAGTTGGCTCGCCGGTCTGCTGATGGAGTGATGCCCTGATGCGCTGGACTGTTATAGGAGTGATGCCCTGTACCGTGTTTTATCTTGCGTCTGCAGGTTCAGGAGGCTTACTTAGAAGCTACATAGTTTTTGTTACCTTGTTTCTGCTACCTTTGAACTGTAGGCATGCCGCGTTCTGGTCGTCTTTGCAGAGCTTGCTGATCTGCATGGGTGACCTAGCGACATGTTACTAAGAGTCTGTGCTGGTATGCTAAAGGAGTGATGCCCTGAAGCACTAGCCTGTTACAGGAGTGATGCCCTGCAGTGTTTTAATCTTAGATCAGCAAGACCTTCGGGTGCATGCCTTTCCTTCTTTTTCTGTGTTGCTCTTGGAGGTTACAGTGGTGTTTTGTTGGTTGGGGAGGAACAGGGTTGATTGGAGGTGGGGGTGGTGCTCAGAAGGCCCTTAGTCCTTTGTCCTCCTAGTAATTAGTTTGTGTCCCTCGTTCTTTTGTCCCCTAGTCTTTTCGTCTTTTGTCTTCGGATATTTTGTCTTAGCGGACTTTTGGTCCATGTCCTCTAGTCTTCTTCTTTGGTTTTTCTTCCTCGGGCACATAGGGCTAGGTTTTATCAGATGTTCCCTTTCCTGGTTCCTCCCTATGTAAAAAAAAAAAAAAAAAAAAAAAAAGAATGCCTTGTGGTGAAGGGGCTCAGAATGGTCCAGTCTTTTTTTTTTTTTTTTTTTTTTACAAAGGGGGGAACCAGGAAAAGGCGCAACTGATAAAAACTAGCCCTTTGTGACCAAGGAGAAAAGACCAAAGAAAAAGACAAGAACGGCTAAGGGACAGCTAAGGGACGGACACCACCTGGGCGACGTAAGGGACAAAGGAGGACGGGAACAGAAGAAAAACAAACCAGAGAGGCAAGGAAGAAGCCAAAAACAGGAAGCCCAAGAGAAGGGGCTAGGACTACTAAGAAAAAAGTCTGTCAGCCCGGGAAGAACGGACTTGCCATATCGTGCCCAAGGTGGTAAATTGCTGGAAGGACCACAACCGTAGGGTAGAGGGAGGAGGGGGTGTCCCGGGCCAAAGGGTGATGTCGTCACCGTTTTTTTTTTTTTTTTGTACAAAGGGGGGAACCAGGAAAAGGCGCAACTGATAAAACCTAGCCCTTTGTGACCAAGGAGAAAAGACCAAAGAAAAAGACAAGAACGGCTAAGGGACAGCTAAGGGACGGACACCACCTGGGCGACGTAAGGGACAAAGGAGGACGGGAACAAAAGACAAACAAACCAGAGAGGCAAGGAAGAAGCCCAAAACAGGAAGCCCAAGAGAAGGGGCTAGGACCACGAAGAAAAATCCTATGCGAGAAACTAAGAGAAAAAAGGGGGGGAGGGGTGGGTTGGGGGGGGGGGAACTCAGGAAGCAACTGGGGGGGGAAACTAAGGAGGCAACTAAGGGTGGAAACTAAACTAGGGGAAGCAAACTAAGGAAGAAACTGCAAAAACAAGCCAAAAGCAGGGAGGAAACCAGAGAAGAAGAAAGACAACTGGAAGCAAAACGAAAATTTAAAAGACTGGTCTGGTCAGGAAAACAACAGGAGTGAGGACAGAGACAGTATCAAGATGTAGATCTTGATCTGGATCTTAGCGCAGATCTGGACCTTGATCTCGGTCCAGATCTAGATAGATAGATAGATAGATCTGGAACATTGTCGTGAGCTGTGTCCAACTCTGGAAACTATCTGATCTGGGAGGTCTGATCTTGGCTGGGGCCTGGATCAAACAAGTACGCTAAGTGACCTCTAATTGACGGACACCACCTGGTCTACGTAAGGGACAAAGGAGGACGGGAACAGAAGAAAAACAAACCAGAGAGGCAGAAGAACCAAAAACAGAAGCCCAAGAGAGGGCTAGGACTACTAAGAAAAAGTCTGTCAGCCCGGGAAGAACGGACTTGCCATATCGTGCCAAAGTGTAATTGCTGGAAGGACCACAACCGTAGGGTAGAGGGAGGAGGGGGTGTCCCGGCCAAGGGTGATGTCGTCACCGTTTTTTTTTTTTTTTTGTACAAAGGGGGGAACCAGGAAAAGGCGCAACTGATAAAACCTAGCCCTTTGTGACCAAGAAGAAACCCAAGAAAAAGACAAGAACGGCTAAGGACAGCTAAGGGGACACCACCTGGGCGACTTAAGGGACAAAGGAGGACGGGAACAAAAGAACAAACAAACCAGAGAGGCAAGGAAGAAGCCCAAACAGAAGCCCAAGAGAAGGGCTAGGACCACGAGAAAAATCCTATGCGAGAAACTAAGAGAAAAAGGGGGGGAGGGTGGGTTGGGGGGGGGGGGAACTCAGAAGCAACTGGGGGGGAAACTAAGGAGGCAACTAAGTGTGAAACTAAACTAGGGAAGCAAACTGGAAAACTGCAAAAACAGCCAAAAGCAGGGAGGAAACCGAGAAGAAGAAAGACAACTGGAAGCAAAACGAAAATTTAAAAGACTGTTCTGGTCAGAAAACAACAGGAGTGAGGACAGAGACGTATCAAGATGTAGATCTTGATCTGGATCTTAGCGCAGATCTGGACCTTGATCTCGGTCCAGATCTAGATAGATAGATAGATAGATCTGGAACATTGTCGTGAGCTGTGTCCAAATCTGGAACCTGATCCTGATCTGAGGCAGGGTCTTGATCTTGGGCTGGGGCTGGATCTAGGTCAGGGTCAAGATCAGGGCCTAGAGCTGGGCCTTGAGCTGGTCCTAGGTCAGGGTCTAGATCATGGTCTAGAACTAAGGCTTGGTCCTAGGTCAGGGTCTAGATCATGGTCTTGAATCCGATGAGGAAGAAGGGGCAACGAGGTAGCACTGCCCACCGGTGAGGGTCTCCCAGGTGGAAAGGAGCCAGTCAATGACAGGGGCAATCCAAGAAAGCGTGAGACATGGTGTCAGCAGTGTGCAGCTGCAAGCAGTCAGGGCTGGAGCAGATTATGGAGGGGAGGTCGTCTTGGTTGATCCGTTGTAAGATCCACCCAAGCGTTCTGTGGGAGGTCTTCAGGGTGGTGTCAACGCCTCTCTCTCTGCTCTGGCCAGCGGAGAGATCCATCGTTCCCAGGGCCTCGCAGTCAGGGTTAGTGCATGCTAGGGTGAGTGTCCAAGGTGGAGGGGGGTAGATGCTCACAGACCTGGGCCAAGTAGCACGTTCCTCGGTATAACTCTGCACAAAATGGTGGGAACTGGGCTTTGTTGCATGATATGTTGGTGAAGAAGGGTCTGCCGTCATGCGGACAGAGTGTTCAAGAAGGTTCACCTCAGTATCATCATGGAGGTGGAGACCCCAAGTTGTGGGGTCCAATTGGAGGTCCTCCCAAAGACCAACAGCCATGTTCCAAGACTCTTGCCTCTGGTGGGGGGGAGGCTGGCTGGTCCGCTGCTCCTCAAATTGCTGCCGTAACCATGCTTCTCGAGGTTTCTTGCGTAGGGTGATGAGGGCAGCTTGGGGGTGTCCCGGGAGGGAATGGAAGGGAAGGAAGGGTGAGAGGGTGTAACCGCCAGAGGGCCAGACCCTCCCACTGACGGTCCTCTCCAGTGAGGGGATCTGGCCCTCTCAGGGGACCAGCAGGGGCCACAGCGGGAAAGAGCATCCATTTGGGAGGTGGAAGTTCAGGAAGGAGGACACATCCTGCCAGGGTCTGGCAGAGAGGAGAGGATGAATTCAAGGTCTTGGACAGCAGCGGGAGGAGGTGAGCTCGTTGTGATGAGCTGGGCGGATGTCCTGGAGACGGTGCCACGCATAGTGCTTGGGAGGAGAGCACTTGGTTTGAGAGGATGGGCATGGACACCCGAGGACCTTCTTCAACACCTCCCAGGCGCGGGGGCAATCTGGCCGGCGCAAGATTTTTCTTTTGCCCTGGTACAGGGCACACTGAAGGCATCATCCTGATATTAAGCCCTCACTGCCCCATCACAGATCCCGTCCTAAGACCTATCCTAGGTCCAACAGGCCGCATTCTAGGCATCGATGCTTTCATTGGTGACTCCGTCATCACCATTTTTGTGCGTCTATGCTACGGCCCAAGCTGCTGACAGAGAAGACTTCTTTTTCAACTACGTGCGTCCCAACCTTCCCACTGACGGACGCCTCCTTCCCGTTGTTGGTGATTTCAACTGCATTCTTGACCCCCTCGATGCGGTCTACCCTCCTCACAGACTCAATATTGTCCCCATGAGTCGCATGCAGGGGGCACCTCCCCTTGCAGACATCATGAATACCTACAGCCTACAAGACATCTGGAGGAACACGCACCCGACTGCCAAAGACTTCACACATTGGAGCATCCCAGCCTCATCGGGCGGTAGGCTTGACCGCTGGCTGGCTTCAGACTCCCTCCTAGCCCTCTTCACAGCCACTTCCTCCATTCTCCCTACCTCTGGCTTTATCTCTGACCACTGCCCTGTGTCTATAACCCTCTCCTTCCTAGGCCACGCTCCACCCAAGGGCCAAGGGCTGCAAGGGTTCCCCCTCCTCCTCCTCAACATTCCAGAAGCTTGTGATGAGCTCAAGAACATCATCGCTTCACAATCCCTCCTCCTACACCTCTTACCCGATTCAGACATCGTCACAAAATGGGACAACATGAAGGAAGTTATTCGCACCAGCAGTTGGGCCATTTACAAGAAGCATCGCCGTGCCCGCCAGCGTGCCGCCCGCTTAGCAGAGGACGACGCCCGGCAGGAATTCTCACAGGTGCATTTCTCCCCTGATGCAATTTCTTTCCTGGCACGCCTCAACATAGCCAAGGCTAAGGCATTAGCAGCAACACTCGCTTGGCAGCAACTCCTTGCTCCAATGCTCAAAGCTCTACCTATCCTTGAGCACACTTTTGGGGATTCATCTTCCTTCTACTTCCACCACCTTTCCCGTTCCCCTCACCCCCCAGTCCACATCAAGCTTATCCAGCCTCCAGGGCCACCCCAGCATCACCCCCTTTCTGTGGCTGACCTCTCTTCAATGATAGGAGTCAACATAGGACTGGAGTATGCTCGGGACTTTTATAGTGCTGATTCCTCCTTTGGACTGTATCGTCCAAACCCTCACATCAACCAGGCTAACCAGGATCTTCTGCTCACATCCCTCCCTCGTCCCCTCCCCCCTAGTTATGCAGCCCTTGCAGAAGGTGTCAATGGCGATGGCCTAATCACATCAGAGGAGATGGACCTTGCCATCCGCTCTGCTTCTCGAGGCTCCAGCCCAGGTTATGACGGACTTCCCTTTGAAGTTTACAATGCGTTCCATGAAGAACTGTCCCCGATCCTTCAAAGGGTTTTCAACTCTACCTTCCAAGATCAAGTTAACTTGGCCCCCCTAGCACCCCTCCTTCAGGGAACCATCTGCCTTCTCCACAAGACTGGTCAGCCCCAAGACTCCCTCGCAAGTTACCGTCCTATCACCCTTCTCAATTGCGACCTTAAGCTGATCCTTTTGATCATGGCTCACCAGCTGCAACGCCCACTGGAATATCTCATCGACGTCACTCAATCAGCTTTCCTCCGTGGCAGAGACATCAGTGACAACATCCGCTATCACCTAGGCTTGGCTGCGCGCTTGACAGCTTGGCTTTCCAGGCTGGTTTTTTTTTTTTTTTACATAGGGAGTAACCAGAAAGGGAACATCTGATAAAACCTAGCCCTATGTAACCAAGGAAGAAAAACCAAAGAAGAAGACTAGAGGACATGTACCAAAAGTCCGCTAAGACAAAAGAAGACTAGAGGACATGGACCAAAAGTCCGCTAAGACAAAAGATCCAAGACAAAAGACGAAAAGACTAGGGGACAAAAGAACGAGGGACACAAACTAATTACTAGGAGGACAAAGGACAAAGGGCCTTCCGAGCACCACCCCCACCTCCAAGCAACACTGTTTCTCCCCAACCAATAAAACACCACTGTAACCTCCAAGAGCAACACAGAAAAAGAAGGAAAGGCATGCACCCGAAGGTCTTGCTGATCTAAGATGAAAACACTGTAGGGCATCACTCCTGTAACAGGCCAGTGCATCAGGGCATCACTCATGTAGCAAACCAGCTCATACTCTCAGCAGCCTAGTAACATGTCGCTAGGTCACCCATGCAGATCAGCAAGCTCTGCATAGACGACCAGAGCGCGGCATGGAACAAAAAACAGGACAGGGCCAAAGCTAACACTAACAAGGGCTGACCAGTCTTGTGGAGAAGGCAGATGGTTCCCTGAAGGAGGGGTGCTAGGGGGGCCGAGTTAACTTGATCTTGGAAGGCAGAGTTGAAAACCCTTTGAAGGATCGGGGACAGTTCTTCATGGAACGCATTGTAGACTTCAAAGGGAAGTCCGTCATAACCTGGGCTGGAGCCTCGAGAAGCAGAGCGGATGGCAAGGTCCATCTCCTCTGATGTGATTAGGCCATCGCCATAGACACCTTCTGCAAGGGCTGCATAACTAGGGGGGAGGGGACGAGGGAGGGATGTGAGCAGAAGATCCTGGTTAGCCTGGTTGATGTGAGGGTTTGGACGATACAGTCCAAAGGAGGAATCAGCACTATAAAAGTCCCGAGCATACTCCAGTCCTATGTTGACTCCTATCATTGAAGAGAGGTCAGCCACAGAAAGGGGGTGATGCTGGGGTGGCCCTGGAGGCTGGATAAGCTTGATGTGGACTGGGGGGTGAGGGGAACGGGAAAGGTGGTGGAAGTAGAAGGAAGATGAATCCCCAAAAGTGTGCTCAAGGATAGGTAGAGCTTTGAGCATTGGAGCAAGGAGTTGCTGCCAAGCGAGTGTTGCTGCTAATGCCTTAGCCTTGGCTATGTTGAGGCGTGCCAGGAAAGAAATTGCATCAGGGGAGAAATGCACCTGTGAGAATTCCTGCCGGGCGTCGTCCTCTGCTAAGCGGGCGGCACGCTGGCGGGCACGGCGATGCTTCTTGTAAATGGCCCAACTGCTGGTGCGAATAACTTCCTTCATGTTGTCCCATTTTGTGACGATGTCTGAATCGGGTAAGAGGTGTAGGAGGAGGGATTGTGAAGCGATGATGTTCTTGAGCTCATCACAAGCTTCTGGAATGTTGAGGAGGAGGAGGGGGAACCCTTGCAGCCCTTGGCCCTTGGGTGGAGCGTGGCCTAGGAAGGAGAGGGTTATAGACACAGGGCAGTGGTCAGAGATAAAGCCAGAGGTAGGGAGAATGGAGGAAGTGGCTGTGAAGAGGGCTAGGAGGGAGTCTGAAGCCAGCCAGCGGTCAAGCCTACCGCCCGATGAGGCTGGGATGCTCCAATGTGTGAAGTCTTTGGCAGTCGGGTGCGTGTTCCTCCAGATGTCTTGTAGGCTGTAGGTATTCATGATGTCTGCAAGGGGAGGTGCCCCCTGCATGCGACTCATGGGGACAATATTGAGTCTGTGAGGAGGGTAGACCGCATCGAGGGGGTCAAGAATGCAGTTGAAATCACCAACAACGGGAAGGAGGCGTCCGTCAGTGGGAAGGTTGGGACGCACGTAGTTGAAAAAGAAGTCTTCTCTGTCAGCAGCTTGGGCCGTAGCATAGACGCACAAAATGGTGATGACGGAGTCACCAATGAAAGCATCGATGCCTAGAATGCGGCCTGTTGGACCTAGGATAGGTCTTAGGACGGGATCTGTGATGGGGCAGTGAGGGCTTAATATCAGGATGATGCCTTCAGTGTGCCCTGTACCAGGGCAAATAAAAAATCTTGCGCCTGGCCAGATTGCTCCCGTGCCTGGGAGGTGTTGAAGAAGGTCCTCGGGTGATGAGGTTGACCTTACTTCAGTGAGCACTGCCATATCCACTCGCGTTTCTCGAAGCCAAGAAATGTGCTCAAAGAGTTTAAGGGGTGTAAGTCCTTGCGCGTTGGTGCAGACAAAGGTACTCCTAGGAGGGGCATGCTGTGCATTCATTCGTACTCTCCCCTGGTGTGATCCCGGCTTGTGTTGCCGCTGATATTTAAGCGTGCAGATTTGCGGGTTGACCTAGGGGACATTTCAGAGAGAGAGGTGCTGGGAAGAGAGACTGCCCACCAGGGCTGTTGGTCTTCTGGGACTGTCCGAGTTCTCTTGCAAGAGTGGACAGCCTGTTGAAGAGGGACGGCCTGTAAGGGGTGAACGGCCTGAAGAGAGGAGGTGGCACGGTGAGGGGGGGAAGCTTGAGCGGGGGAGGTTGCCTGTAGAGGGGGAGGGGCTGAGCGCCACCAACGTGCGTTGTCAGCACGTGAAGTGGAAGGGGGGGTGGCAGGAGGAATTAAGAGAAGGGGAGAAGGAGCAGGGACGGGGGAGGTGGGATCTGGGGGGGTGTACGCTCCAAGGGCCGAGTGGATGCCCAGGCTGGAAGAAGAAAGCGAGGGGATAGATGAAGGAGAGGGAGGAGTAGGGAGGAGCAGGGGGGCCAAGTCCTCGCGTGGGGATGGAGGGGGAGGAAGAGAAGAAGGGGAGGGGATGAGAGGGATATAAAAGGTTGGTTGATTTGCTTCTTTAGTTACCATGTTAGTGTTAGCTTTGGCCCTGTCCTGTTTTTTGTTGCATGCCGCGCTCTGGTCGTCTTTGCAGAGCTTGCTGATCTGCATGGGTGACCTAGCGACATGTTACTAGGCTGCTGAGAGTATGTGCTGGTTTGCTACAGGAGTGATGCCCTGATGCACTGGCCTGTTACAGGAGTGATGCCCTGCAGTGTTTTAATCTTAGATCAGCAAGACCTTCGGGTGCATGCCTTTCCTTCTTTTTCTGTGTTGCTCTTGGAGGTTACAGTGGTGTTTTATTGGTTGGGGAGAAACAGTGTTGCTTGGAGGTGGGGGTGGTGCTCGGAAGGCCCTTTGTCCTTTGTCCTCCTAGTAATTAGTTTGTGTCCCTCGGTCTTTTGTCCCCTAGTCTTTTCGTCTTTTGTCTTCGGATCTTTTGTCTTAGCGGACTTTTGGTCCATGTCCTCTAATCTTCTTCTTTGGTTTTTCTTCCTCGGTCACATAGGGCTAGGTTTTATCAGATGTTCCCTTTCCTGGTTCCTCCCTATGTAAAAAAAAAAAAAATCCAATACCCTCTCGCACACCTACGGCACAAGAGTCTCCACTAGGCATAAAGTAGCCCTCAACAGACTCAGCCTACACCTGTGCTCTCCACCCCCACCTGCTGGAATCCCACCTCAACCCTACTCCTGCCACAGCCCCCTGCCCTTGGCATCGAGGACCCTCCCCATCCACCTACGCATCCCCCAACGGCACATTACCAAGTTCTCCACATATACTATCAGCCACCACCTTAACTACTGGGACACCGCCCCCGTACCGCCCCGACCCTTGACCCCCAATGCCGGCATCCGTACCCTAACCACTACACAGCCCCCAATGCATAATATCGAGGAGATCCCTGCCTCCAATGCACACATGTGGTGGGCCAGAGAGTCCTATCTTCACCCCACCAAGTATGCTCAAGTCTGGAGCACTGACCCCAAGATTGCTTGGACTGCCAGAATGCAATTCATCAGAAATGACACCCACAAATGTACTGACGCCTCCTACAACAAACACCACACCATCCGTAAGAACAGCTCCCCCGACGACCTGGTGCATGCTGTCTCTACCCCAGACCTTCTTGCTCCCCCAACCCCAGCCAAGCTCCTCCACCTCCTATATGGCAACCAACACAGCCTGACCCACCTCCTGGGCTTCAGAGCCCAAAAGAGGAAGGCTAACGAACCTCGAGAAACCCCACATCACAGATATTGGAGGGTCCAGAAAGCCCCATGTACCATTCTCTGCCACCATCTCCCTTGTTACATATCTGCTGGCCTCCCCGTGCATTCCCACACCTACTCCTCTGCCACCTCCATTGTCGTCACTTGGTCCCCCGTCCATCTCACAGAGGAACAAATCACCCTGCTGGTTGGTCCCACCAGATTCCAGGAACTCCTCCATGCATACAACACTGAAAGTACCCCCAAAGCCGCCCCCCCCTCCATTCAACCTAGACAAGACCTCCACCTCACTAACCTCCAACAACAAGGACAGTGGGCGGAGGGAGGAGAGTTTGATGCCAAATGGTACAGCGAACTCAGGCAAAACCTCATCATTAACTCGTCAGACCACCACCCAGACTGGGATATCCAACCCCCCGGCAAATACCATATACAGGCTGGTACACTGAATGACAGGTACCACCACCTCCCCCCCCAACTCAACGACGGAGACACCACCTACGTCTACTGTTACTAGGCTGCTGAGAGTATGTGCTGGTTTGCTAAAGGAGTGATGCCCTGATGCACTGGCCTGTTACAGGAGTGATGCCCTGCAGTGTTTTAATCTTAGATCAGCAAGACCTTTGCTTGCATGCCTTTCCTTCTTTTTCTGTGTTGCTCTTGGAGGTTACAGTGGTGTTTTATTGGTTGGGGAGAAACAGTGTTGCTTGGAGGTGGGGGTGGTGCTCGGAAGGCCCTTTGTCCTTTGTCCTCCTAGTAATTAGTTTGTGTCCCTCGGTCTTTTGTCCCCTAGTCTTTTCGTCTTTTGTCTTCGGATCTTTTGTCTTAGCGGACTTTTGGTCCATGTCCTCTAATCTTCTTCTTTGGTTTTTCTTCCTCGGTCACATAAAAAAAAAAAAATAGGGATAGGTTTTATCAGATGTTCCCTTTCCTGGTTCCTCCCTATGTAAAAAAAAAAAAAAAAAAAAGGTTCCTGTGCTAGTGTGATGTGGAGGGTCCAGAGGTGGGGAGAGTGTGCCTTGGTGGTATGGTATCTGTGGTGGAGGAGGTGGAGTTGGGAGAGGGGTATATGACAGACTAAAACAAAATCGAAAAAAGCAAATCAAACTCCTTAGAAAACGTCCTGGACGGTGAAAGGGTAGACCCACAAGATCCACTGACCAGCAAGGAAAAACCTTAAAGGCGCACTAAAGCAGCTAGCAAATAAACCGGTAGCCTGTGCATCAGGGCATCACTCCATTAGCATGACAGCGCAGTCTATTAGCAGCTTAGTATCAAGCCACTAGGTCGCCGATGCAAATCAGCAAGCTCTTTTTTTTTTTTTTTTTTTACAAAGGGGGGAAACAGGAAAAGGCGCAACCGATAAAAACTAGCCCTTTGTTACCAAGGAGAAAAGACCAAAGAAAAAGACAAGAACGGCTAAGGGACAGCTAAGGGACGGACACCACCTGGGCGACGTAAGGGACAAAGGAGGACGGGAACAGAAGACAAACAAACCAGAGAGGCAAGGAAGAAGCCAAAAACAGGAAGCCCAAGAGAAGGGGCTAGGACTACTAAGAAAAAAGACCTATGAAGGGGGGGGCCATAACATTGCAACCTCTAACAGTCACCGGATCAGAAGACTGAAAGAGGAGATGCAAACTAAGGAGGACTAAAAGGAAAACTATGCGAGAAACTAAGAGAAAAAAGGGGTGAGGGGGGGAGACTAAGGAGGCAACTGAGGGGGAAACCAAGGAGGCAACTAAGGGTGGAAACTGAACTAGGGGAAGCAAACTAAGGGAGAAACTGCAAAAACAAGCCAAAAGCAGGGAGGCAACCAGAAAAGAAGAAAGACAACTGGAAGCAAAGCGAAAACCTACAAGACTGGTCTGGGCATGTACAACAGGAATGAAGACAGAGACAGTATCAAGATCTAGATCTTGATCTGGATCTTAGCGCAGACCTTGATCTTGGTCCAGATCTAGCCCTAGATCTGGAACGTTGTCGTGTGCTGTGTCCAAATCTGGAACCTGATCCTGATCTGGGGCAGGGTCTTGATCTTGGGCTTGGGCTCGATCTAGGTCAGGGTCAAGGTCGGGGCCTAGAGCTGGGGCTTGGGCTGGACCTAAGTCAGGGTCTAGATCAGGGTCTAGAGCTCGAAAATGGGCGGGGTCTGGGTCAGGGTCTAGAGCAAGGTCTAGATCCGGGTTATGGGCTGGATCTGGGGCAGGGTCTAGATCAGGGTCTAGAACTAGGGCTTGGGCTGGGTCTGGGAGTGGGTCTGGGATAGGGGTGACAACGAGCGCTCTCTCTATTGCTGAGGCAATCCAAGAAGTTCCGGAAGGAGGACAGCATCCCGCCAGGGGTCTGGCAGAGAGGAGAGGATGAAGTCAAGGTCTTGGACAGCAGCGGGAGGGAGGTGAACTCGTTGTTGATGAGCTGAGCGGATGTCCTTGAGACGGTGCCACGAGAGTGCTTGGGAGGAGAGCACTTGGTTTGAGGTGATGGGCATGGACGGAAAAGGAGGGGTGTTGTTGAAGGTGGTTTCCAGTAGGATGGATTGGGGGCACTGCATGGGCGGAGCGATAATTCTACGAATGTTCAGCAGGAGAAAAGCCTCTGCACTTTCCCGGGCCAAGTTGGTGGTGATTGAGGCGATGTCCACAGAAGACGGGGCGGTAACCAGGGCATGGTATCCACTTGCCTGACCTGGAGGAAGGCGCACAGCCCGAGAAATCTCGTGACGGTAGAGCTGCTGCCAGGGGTGACCTGTGTAACTGAAGAGGAGCCATGTGGTCTTGGCCAGCATAGCAGCCGAGTGGGAAGCAAGATGGGGTACAGCACGCTCTCCTCGATGAAAATGAATGACGGCTGTCCCGAAGCGGGGGAAGAGGTGTCCTGGACGTGGTGATTCCTCCTCCTGCAGGCTAAAGGTTGCAACAAAGGCATTGAGAGAAGATTGCAACTGCTGGCGGAGAGGCGCTGGTGGTGATGCAAAGTTAGCCTGGAAGATGAACTTGGAAGCCAAGCATTGCATAGCAACATGCGCCCTTCCAATAACATTGAGATTGCGTGAGAGCCATGGAGCTGCTGCACGTGAGATGCTATGGGGCATGTGCTGGTAGGCTGCAGCCTTGCAAAGGGCAGTGTCTGCACCGAACGGCACGCCCAGCAATCTGTGAGGTGTGTCTGGGGGATGGAGGTGGTAACCAGTCAAGTGATGGGTGCCAAGGGCGGGGTCCAGATCTGCAGGGAGGGGTATGTCTGGGGGAAGTTCAAGAAGCAGAAGACGGGTCTTGGGAACAGACTGGGCGGGTAAGCCAGCCGAATTGGCGCTCGATGTTACTGGCAGCGTCTCGCTTCCTCTTGAAGATCCACTTGACAGGGAGTACATCGGTTCCAGGGGGTCTGTCCTCAACCTCCCAAGTCTTGTTGTGGAGCAGAGCAGAGCCTTCCAAGTCTTGTTGTGGAGCAGGGGGTCTGTCCTCAACCTCCCAAGTCTTGTTGTGGAGCAGAGCAGAGCCTTCCAAGTCTTGTTGTGGAGCAGGGGGTCTGTCCTCAACCTCCCAAGTCTTGTTGTGGAGCAGAGCAGAGCAGGGGGTCTGTCCTCAACCTCCCAAGTCTTGTTGTGGAGCAGAGCAGAGCCTTCCAAGTCTTGTTGTGGAGCAGGGGGTCTGTCCTCAACCTCCCAAGTCTTGTTGTGGAGCAGAGAGCCTTCCAAGTCTTGTTGTGGAGCAGGGGGTCTGTCCTCAACCTCCCAAGTCTTGTTGTGGAGCAGAGCAGAGCCTTCCTCGTTGCCCCTTCTTCCTCCTCGGTGACAACATCACCCTTTGGCCCGGGACACCCCCTCCTCCCTCTACCCTAAGGTTGTGGTCCTTCCTGCGTATAACCACCTTGGGCGCGATATGGCAGGTCCGTTCGTCCCGGGCTGACAGACTGGACCATTCTGAGCCCCTTCACCACAAGGCTATCTGCCTTGCCCTTGGCCACCTTCACCAAGCCATCGCCAGGGACTGGATGCGCACCCGGACGGATCTTCGACACCTTGATAATGGCGCCTTCTGTCAAGATTGGTGGCGTGGCCTAGATTGCTCTCTCACAGTGGCTTCCTTTGCAAGCTTATGGGCCACCCCCCCGATATTTTGCACCATGATTGGGGTCACTCCCGGTGACCAGGAGCCTGATACCCGCACCATGGAAATGACAATCCCCATGGCCCCAGCGCTCCCTACAATCCCAGACCCACTCCCAGACCCAGCCCAAGCCCTAGTTCTAGACCCTGATCTAGACCCTGACCCAGATCCAGCCCATTACCCGGATCTAGACCTTGCTCTAGACCCTGACCCAGACCCCGCCCATTCCTGAGCTCTAGACCCTGATCTAGACCCTGACTTAGGTCCAGCCCAAGCCCCAGCTCTAGGCCCCGATCTTGACCCTGACCTAGATCGAGCCCAAGCCCAAGATCAAGACCCTGCCCCAGATCAGGATCAGGTTCCAGATTTGGACACAGCACACGACAACGTTCCAGATCTAGGGCTAGATCTGGACCAAGATGAAGGTCCAGATCTGCGCTAAGATCCAGATCAAGATCTAGATCTTGATACTGTCTCTGTCTTCTTTCCTGTTGTACATGCCCAGACCAGTCTTTTAGGTTTTCGCTTTGCTTCCAGTTGTCTTTCTTCTTTTCTGGTTGCCTCCCTGCTTTTGGCTTGTTTTTGCAGTTTCTCCCTTAGTTTGCTTCCCCTAGTTCAGTTTCCACCCTTAGTTGCCTCCTTATTTTCCCCCTTAGTTGCCTCCTTAGTCCCCCCCCCCCCCCCCCCCCCCCCCACCCCCCTCCCCCCCTTTTTTCTCTTAGTTTCTCGCATAGTTTTCCTTTTAGTCCTCCTTAGTTTGCATCTCCTCTTTCAGTCTTCTGATCCGGTGACGGTTAGAGGTTGCAATGTTATGGCCCCCCCCTTCATAGGTCTTTTTTCTTAGTAGTCCTAGCCCCTTCTCTTGGGCTTCCTGTTTTTGGCTTCTTCCTTGCCTCTCTGGTTTGTTTGTCTTCTGTTCCCGTCCTCCTTTGTCCCTTACGTCGCCCAGGTGGTGTCCGTCCCTTAGCTGTCCCTTAGCCGTTCTTGACTTTTTCTTTGGTCTTTTCTCCTTGGTCACAAAGGGCTAGGTTTTATCAGTTGCGCCTTTTCCTGGTTCCCCCCTTTGTAAAAAAAAAAAAAAAAAGGAAGGCTTGCTGTACCACATCTTCCTTCCCACTCGGCTGCTATGCTGGCCAAGACCACATGGCTCCTCTTCAGTTACACAGGTCACCCCTGGCAGCAGCTCTACCGTCACAAGATTTCTCGGGCTGTGCGCCTTCCTCCAGGTCAGCCAAGTGGATACCATGCCCTGGTTACCACCCCGTCTTCTGTGGACATCGCCTCAATCACCACCAACTTGGCCCGGGAAAGTGCAGAGGCTTTTCTCCTGCTGAACATTCGTAGAATTATCGCTCCGCCCATGCAGTGCCCCCAATCCATCCTACTGGAAACCACCTTCAACAACACCCCTCCTTTTCCGTCCATGCCCATCACCTCAAACCAAGTGCTCTCCTCCCAAGCACTCTCGTGGCACCGTCTCAAGGACATCCGCTCAGCTCATCAACAACGAGTTCACCTCCCTCCCGCTGCTGTCCAAGACCTTGACTTCATCCTCTCCTCTCTGCCAGACCCCTGGCGGGATGCTGTCCTCCTTCCTGAACTTCCACCTCCCAAATGGAAGCTCTTTCCCGCTGTGGCCCCTGCTGGTCCCCTTGCAGAGGGGCCAGATCCCCTCACTGGAGAGGACCGTCTTTGGGAGGTCTGGCCCTCTGGCCGGTTACACCCTCTCACCCTTCCTGCCCTTCCCCCCCAAGGACACCCCCAAGCTGCGCTCATCACCCTACGCAAGAAACCTCGAGAAGCATGGTTACGGGCAGACTTTGAGGAGCAGCTGATCCAGCAAGGCCTCCCCACCCACCAGAGGCAAGAGCTCTTGGAACCATGGCTGGTTGGTCTTTGGGAGGACCTCCAACTGGACCCAACAACATGGGGTCTCCACCTCCATGATGATACTGGGGTGAACCTTCTTGAACTCTCTGTGCGCCAAGCACGGCAGGCCCTTCTTCACCAACATATCATGCAACAAAGCCCCAGTTCCCACCATTTTGTGCAAGGTTATACCGAGGAACGCGCTGCTTGGCCCAGGCTGTGGAGCATTCTACCCCCCTCCACCTTGGACACTCACCCTAGCACTAACCCTGACCTGCGAGGCCTCCGTGGTCTTGAATCCCGATGGATTGCCTCAGCAACAGAGAGAGCGCTCGTTGTCACCCCTATTCCAGTCCCCTCCCCTGAAGACCTCCCACAGAACGCTTGGGTGGACTTACAACGTGTCCGCCCCTCCCGTCCAGGCCCAGCGGAGAGAACTGCTCAAAGACAAGACGAACCTCAAGTCTCCCTCCCTCTACGTGCAGGCTTTTCGCAGGTGTGGGTACGCCTCGCTGACAAGACTCTCCACCGTTCTTATACCATCACTTGCCGGAGCTTGCTTCATGGCACCCTGGGCTGCAATGCGTTCCTTGCTCATTTACGAGGACGCTTCCAACGGGTCAACCAAGACGACCCCCCCTCCATAGTCTGCTCCATCCCTGACTGCTTGCAGCTGCACACTACTGACACAATGTCTCAAGCTTTCTTGGAATGCCCTGATTCTGCCCCTGTCATAGACTGGCTCCTTTCCACTTGGGAGACCCTCACCGGTGGGCAGCGCCTTCCTCGTTGCCCCTTCTTCCTCCTCGGTGACGACATCACCCTTTGGCCCGGGACACCCCCTCCTCCCTCTACCCTAAGGTTGTGGTCCTTCCTGCGTATAACCACCTTGGGCGCGATATGGCAGGTCCGTTCGTCCCGGGCTGACAGACTGGACCATTCTGAGCCCCTTCACCACAAGGCTATCTGCCTTGCCCTTGGCCACCTTCACCAAGCCATCGCCAGGGACTGGATGCGCACCCAGACGGATCTTCGACACCTTGATAATGGCGCCTTCTGTCATGATTGGTGGCGTGGCCTAGATTGCTCTCTCACAGTGGCTTCCTTTGCAAGCTTATGGGCCACCACCCCGATCTTTTGCACCATTATCAGATGGTTTTATCAGATGTTCCCTTTCCTGGTTCCTCCCTATGTAAAAAAAAAAAAAAAAAAAAAAAATTGCTTCCCCTAGTTCAGTTTCCACCCTTATTTGCCTCCTTAGTTTCCTCCTGTAAAAAAACCTGTAAACAAAAACAAAAACAAACATAAAAAGAATATTGGGGTCACTCCCGTTGACCAGGAGCCTGATACCCGCACCATGGAAATGACAATCCCCATGGCCCCAGCGCTCCCTACAATCCCAGACCCAATCCCAGACCCAGCCCAAGCCCTAGTTCTAGACCCTGATCTAGACCCTGCCCCAGATCCAATCCATGACCCGGATCTAGACCTTGCTCTAGACCCTTACCCAGATCTGCGCTAAGATCCAGATCAAGATCTAGATCTTGATACTGTCTTCATTCCTGTTGTTTACCTGCCCAGACCAGTCTTTTAGGTTTTCGCTTTGCTTCCAGTTGTCTTTCTTCTTTTCTGGTTGCCTCCCTGCTTTTGGCTTGTTTTTGCAGTTTCTCCCTTAGTTTGCTTCCCCTAGTTCAGTTTCCACCCTTAGTTGCCTCCTTAGTTTCCTCCTCAGTTGCCTCCTTAGTCCACCCCCCCCCCCCCTCCCCCCCTTTTTCCTCTTAGTTTCTTGCATAGTTTTCCTTTTAGTCCTCCTTACTTTGCATCTCCTCTTTCAGTCTTCTGATCCGGTGACTGTTAGAGGTTGCAATGTCATGGCCCCCCCCTTCATAGGTCTTTTTCTCAGTAGTCCTAGCCCCTTCTCTTGGGCTTCCTGTTTTTGGCTTCTTCCTTGCCTCTCTGGTTTGTTTGTCTTCTGTTCCCGTCCTCCTTTGTCCCTTACGTCGCCCAGGTGGTGTCCGTCCCTTAGCTGTCCCTTAGCCGTTCTTGTCTTTTTCTTTGGTCTTTTCTCCTTGGTCACGAAGGGCTAGGTTTTATCAGTTGCGCCTTTTCTGTTAGAATATCAGTTAGCACTTGCCTTGTGATATTTGATGTCGGACTAGACTTCATGTCATGCTAATTAGGTAAAGGCAAAACGCTGCCCCCAGGGGGAATCGAACCCTTGTCAAATCTCCGTATAGCTCATGGCGTTACACCACTGAGCTAGTAGTACTACGCTGTGCTGTGTTTTGTGAGTACGAGATAGCGCTGCTGGCCAACCGGTTGTTACCGCCCGATGGCCGGTTTAGGGATGCTTCGCGGTAGCTACTGAAGGAATCTACCGGTGGAATCTTCCAAAGATGCCTTCCGTAGATTCCCTCCCGAACAGTATAAAAGGGGACTCACGAGAGCAGAGTACCACTTACTCTCTCTCTGGTCCCCAGGTAAGATTTACTGTTCTGCTGCCATTACTGCGTCTCTTGCTATGATCTTTGGTGCTCCAGAAAGCTGAGACTCGCGCGCATCTGTTCGCGCGCATCTGACCGAGCGAATCTGTTCGCGCGCACCTGACTGCGCGCATTTGTTCAAAGCTAGTTGTTTAGCTTTGTTTGCAGCTCTCTCTTTCTCTCTGCTTTGATACTCTGACACTTAGTCCTAATTGCTTTGCTTAGATATTGAAGGCTCTTTGCCTGCTTCTTGTACATTGCCTGTTCCCACTTGTCAGTTCTAAGGCATTCGCCTCTCTTTGTAGTTGTTTTATTTCTGATGTAATTACCACTTACTCTCTCTCTGGTCCCCAGCCTATTTATTTTACAGGTTATGGGCTCATCGCGCTAAAGTGCTGGATTGCACCCCACTGCGGATTGAATTGGAGCTGGCTGGATTGCCCCTCCTTTTAGCTGGACTGCTTTGTTGTGCTGGACTGCACAGCCCCCCTCTTCCTCAGCTCCTAGTACTGTGCTGGACTGCATAGTTGTCTGAAGCTGGACTGCTCCATCTTTTTGCTGGACTGCAAACCCCCCTCTGCAACCTTCTCTACCTCATCCATCTGCTTTACAATGGAGGACACAAGGGTCTCTATGCCCAAGTTGGATGACAACAATTATGGGGTCTGGAGTGTTAGGATGATGGCATGCCTTGCCTTGAAGAAGGTGTCCAAGGCTATTTCAGAGGACACAGTGGACCCTGAGGATGATCTGCAAGCAAGATCCTTGCTGGTCATTTAGGTGAAGGATCACCTCCTACCCTTCATCAAGAATGAGAAGACTGCCAAGGGCATGTGGTTGAAACTTGAGGAGCTGCACAAGAACAAGTCCAGGGCTCGCTTGAATCTGATGCGCCGAGAGCTGGCGCAACTGAAGAAGGAGCCCAAGGAGACTGTAGCCAAGTACACTGCCCGTGCGGAGTCACTCAGGGATCAGCTTGCAGCAGCAGGGGATACCACCTCTTCTGCTGACCTGATCAGCACTGTGTTGAATGGACTGCCTAAGGAGTTTGACACTGCAGTCCAAATCCTGGAGGCAGAGGACAACTCGGATCTGAGTGATGTCCTGGCCAGACTCTTGATTGCTGAAGCAAGGATGAGTAGGAAGGATGATCGTACTAGAGCTGAGGACCACGGCTCTGCTCTTGCTGGACATGGCGGCACCCCCCCATCGCGTCCAGGTCAGGCTCGTCCGGGTCAGACCACGGACAAGGACAAGAGGACCTGCTACTACTGTGGTAACGCGGGTCACATTGCAAAAGATTGTCGCAAGAAGAAATCTGACAAAGCCTCCGGGAAGTATACTCCCAAGACCCAGCCGGGTAACAACGCCACAGTCGCCACTGCCTTCACCTGCTCGGGTGGCACTGCTGCACTCACTGATGAGGACTTGCCCCCTTTGATTGGTGAAGTGACTTGGATGCTGGACTCAGGTGCTTCCCACAACATCACGGGGGACCGCGATCTGCTTGTGAACATCAGACACCTGGATACACCACTCCAATTCAGGTTTGCTGACGGAGTGGGACATCGGGCAGAGTACGCTGGCGACGTCTTCCTGGAATCTGTAAATGGAGAGTATGTTCAGCTGCAGAATGTCCATTATGTCCCTGCATCTGCCAGAAATCTGATCTCCCTCTCAAGCGTTATGCGGAACGGAGCTCAGATAGAATACTGGGACGACACACGTTGTATCTTTGCCAAGAATGATGTGCGCATCGAAGCGGTTTGCATCAACGGCGTGTATGAGGTGGAGGGGATGGTGCCCGAGGCAGACATGCCAGTTGCTCCTCTTTTTACTGACGGTACTGTGTGCGCTGCAGTTGAGACGCCGGAGCTTTGGCATGCCAGGTTTGGTCATCTAGGGATGACAAACTTGGCCACTCTGCAGGCCAAGCAGATGGTACAGGGCATAAAGGTAGAAGCTGAGGCATTCAAGGACTTCAAGGATCCCTGCAAGGCGTGCGTGCTGTCAAAGCAGACCCGCGATCCTTTTCCTGCCAGTAAGTCAGCACCTGTGAAGGGATTGCTTCATGTGGACCTATGTGGTCCTATCACACCTGCCTCTCTAGGGCAGAGCAAGTACTTCCTGGGTGTGTTGGAGGACCACTCCAAGTACAGCTTTGTCATCATGCTGAAGACCAAGGACCAGGCATCAGCAGCCCTGCATGACCTCATTCTCATGCTGCAGACTCAACATGGCATCACTGTCAAGATAGTGCGCTCGGACAGAGGAGGAGAATTCTGCAATGGTGAACTCGCTGCCTTCTTTGCTTCCAGAGGGATTGTCCATCAAACCACAGCCCCTTACAGCCCCGAGAGCAATGGCGCGGCGGAGCGTTTGAACAGGACCCTAATGGAAAAGGTTAGGGCCCTCCTGCTTCACAGTGGTGCCCCCTTCTACCTTTGGGCTGAGGGCCTACAGACAGCTAACACCTTAAGGAATGCCTCCCCAGTCAGTGGCCGGGAGCTTACGCCTCACCAGCTGCTGACAGGGTCAGTCCCAGAAGTATCCCACTTCAAGATTTTTGGGTGCAAGGCCTTTGCCCATGTGCCCAAGCTGAAGCGGCGCAAGCTGGATGCTGTAAGCAGACCAGGTGTCTTCATTGGGTACGAGGCCAACTCCAAGGCATACCGGATCCTGGATCCAGACGGCAAGACTGTGCGTGTGGCTCGGGATGTTACCTTCCATGAGGGTGTCTTCCCATACAACACGCCGACGCCACCGGCCCATATGAATGATGAGCCACTGTGCATTGTAGACATCAAGCTGGAACCTGATGAGGAACCAGTTAGTGCACCTTCTGGCACCTCTCCAGCGGCACCCACTACCCCGACGGATGAAGCTGACAGTGAGGACGAAGACTTACCCCCTTTGCACATGGATACTGACTCAGATGAGGAAGATGAGGACATTGCTCCACTGCCTACTCAAGATGCACCTCCTCCGCGGCGATCATCCAGACTCAGGCAGGCACCTATAGTGTGGTGGGCCACCTCAGCTGCTGTTGTTGAACTTCAGCCTGAGCCAGTGTCTGTGAAGGAAGCTCTCGCAGGTCCCGAGGCTCAGCAGTGGAAGCTTGCAATGGATGAAGAGTATGCAGCTCTGCTCCACAACAAGACTTGGGAGGTTGAGGACAGACCCCCTGGAACCAATGTACTCCCTGTCAAGTGGATCTTCAAGAGGAAGCGAGACGCTGCCGGTAACATCGAGCGCTACAAGGCTCGCCTGGTAGTTGTTGGATGCAGGCAGCGGGAGGGTCTCGACTACAATGAGATATATGCACCTGTAGGGAAGCACGCAACTCTGCGCACCCTCTTGGCTGTCGCAGCTCACCGCGATCTTGAACTGCATCAGCTGGACGTTGCCAACGCGTTCCTCAATGGGGAACTGGAAGAGGATCTGTGGATGCAGCAACCTCCAGGTTTTGCAGTTGGGGGAAGCGACCGCGCATGCCATTTGCGCAAGACTCTCTATGGTCTGAAGCAGAGCCCCCGTGCTTGGTATGCAAACTTGCGCTCCCAGCTGGAGGCCATTGGCTTTAATGCCTCTGTGGCCGACCCTGGATTGTTCATCATGATGGCTGGCTCTGGTGACTGGACCTATGTGCTGATCCATGTCGACGACATCCTGATTGCCGGTTTAGCGGAAGGAGTCACACTGGTGAAAAACAAGCTGGCTGAAGTCTTCAAAATCAAGGACATGGGGGAATCCTCCTTCTACCTTGGTATGGACATCATCAGGGACAGAGGGATGAAGACACTCCTCTTGACTCAGAAAAGGTATGTGGCTGACCTCATGGACAAGTTTGCCTCACATGCCAAGTCAAACAAGGTGCCACTATCCCCAGCCACCAAGCTGACCAAGGCAGGAGAGCCTATGGACCAGACTGTTGTGAGCTACAGCGAGATCATTGGGTCTCTGATGTATCTTGCAGTGTGCACCAGGCCTGACCTCTCACAGTCAGTGGGAGCTTTGGCCAGATACATGGCAAAACCCACTGAGGACCACCTGGCTGCTGCAAAGCATGTGTTGGCGTACATTTCTGGCACTCTGGACTATGGGTTGTTCTTTGGTGGCAGTGATCTGCTGGAGCTTCAGGGGTTCGCTGACTCAGACTTCGCTGGAGACACTGACACACGGAGGTCGACGACTGGCTACGCTTTCAGGCTGAATGGAGCTGTGGTCTCCTAGCAGAGCCGACTGCAGCCCACGGTGGCGCACTCCACAACAGAGGCTGAGTACATGGCTGCTGGTGCAGCTGTCAAGGAAGCACTCTGGTTCAGAAAGCTTCTACCTGAGTTTGTAATGGTGCTAGGAGCAGTACCTATCTACGGTGACAACCAAGCAGCCATTAAGCTGCTGAAGAACCCCATCTCCTGCGTGCGCACGAAGCATATTGATGTTGTGCACCACTTTGCGCGTGAGCGAGTGGCAAGGTCAGAGGTGACCTTCACCTACATCTCCACTGAGGAAATGGTGGCAGATGTACTCACTAAAATCCTGCCTAGGTGCAAGTTTGAGCTGTGCAGGCTCGGGTTGGGAGTTACCAACAAGTAGGAACATTCAGTCAGTCACGAGTGGGAGTGTTAGAATATCAGTTAGCACTTGCCTTGTGATATTTGATGTCGGACTAGACTTCATGTCATGCTAATTAGGTAAAGGCAAAACGCTGCCCCCAGGGGGAATCGAACCCTTGTCGAATCTCCGTGTAGCTCATGGCGTTACACCACTGAGCTAGTAGTACTACGCTGTGCTGTGTTTTGTGAGTACGAGATAGCGCTGCTGGCCAACCGGTTGTTACCGTCCGATGGCCGGTTTAGGGATGCTTCGCGGTAGCTACTGAAGGAATCTACCGGTGGAATCTTCCAAAGATGCCTTCCGTAGATTCCCTCCCGAACAGTATAAAAGGGGACTCACGAGAGCAGAGTACCACTTACTCTCTCTCTGGTCCCCAGGTAAGATTTACTGTTCTGCTGCCATTACTGCGTCTCTTGCTATGATCTTTGGTGCTCCAGAAAGCTGAGACTCGCGCGCATCTGTTCGCGCGCATCTGACCGAGCGAATCTGTTCGCGCGCACCTGACTGCGCGCATTTGTTCAAAGCTAGTTGTTTAGCTTTGTTTGCAGCTCTCTCTTTCTCTCTGCTTTGATACTCTGACACTTAGTCCTAATTGCTTTGTTAGAATATCAGTTAGCACTTGCCTTGTGATATTTGATGTCGGACTAGACTTCATGTCATGCTAATTAGGTAAAGGCAAAACGCTGCCCCCAGGGGGAATCGAACCCTTGTCAAATCTCCGTATAGCTCATGGCGTTACACCACTGAGCCAGTAGTACTATGCTGTGCTGTGTTTTGTGAGTACGAGATAGCGCTGGTGGCCAACCGGTTGTTGCCGCCCGATGGCCGGTTTAGGGATGCTTCGCGGTAGCTACTGAAGGAATCTACCGGTGGAATCTTCCAAAGATGCCTTCCGTAGATTCCCTCCCGAACAGTATAAAAGGGGACTCACGAGAGCAGAGTACCACTTACTCTCTCTTTGGTCCCCAGGTAAGATTTACTGTTCTGCTGCCATTACTGCGTCTCTTGCTATGATCTTTGGTGCTCCAGAAAGCTGAGACTCGCGCGCATCTGTTCGCGCGCATCTGACCGAGCGAATCTGTTCGCGCGCACCTGACTGCGCGTATTTGTTCAAAGCTAGTTGTTTAGCTTTGTTTGCAGCTCTCTCTTTCTCTCTGCTTTGATACTCTGACACTTAGTCCTAATTGCTTTGCTTAGATATTGAAGGCTCTTCGCCTGCTTCTTGTACATTGCCTGTTCCCACTTGTCAGTTCTAAGGCATTCGCCTCTCTTTGTAGTTGTTTTATTTCTGATGTAATAACCACTTACTCTCTCTTTGGTCCCCAGCCTATTTATTTTAAAGGTTATGGGCTCATCGCGCTAAAGTGCTGGATTGCACCCCACTGCGGATTGAATTGGAGCTGGCTGGATTGCCCCTCCTTTTAGCTGGACTGCTTTGTTGTGCTGGACTGCACAGCCCCCCTCTTCTTCAGCTCCTAGTACTGTGCTGGACTGCATAGTTGTCTGAAGCTGGACTGCTCCATCTTTTTGCTGGACTGCAAACCCCCCTTTTGCAACCTTTTCTACCTCATCCATCTGCTTTACAATGGAGGACACAAGGGTCTCTATGCCCAAGTTGGATGACAACAATTATGGGGTCTGGAGTGTTAGGATGATGGCATGCCTTGCCTTGAAGAAGGTGTCCAAGGCTATTTCAGAGGACACGGTGGACCCTGAGGATGATCTGCAAGCACAATCCTTGCTGGTCATTCAGGACTTCAAGGATCCCTGCGAGGCTTGCGTGCTGTCGAAGCAGACCCGCGATCCTTTTCCTGCCAGTAAGTCAGCACCTGTGAAGGGATTGCTTCATGTGGACCTATGTGGTCCTATCACACCTGCCTCTCTAGGGCAGAGCAAGTACTTCCTGGGTGTGTTGGAGGACCACTCCAGGTACAGCTTTGTCATCATGCTGAAGACCAAGGACCAGGCATCAGCAGCCCTGCATGACCTCATTCTCATGCTGCAGACTCAACATGGCATCACTGTCAAGATAGTGCGCTCGGACAGAGGAGGAGAATTCTGCAATGGTGAACTCGCTGCCTTCTTTGCTTCCAGAGGGATTGTCCATCAAACCACAGCCCCTTACAGCCCCGAGAGCAATGGCGCGGCGGAGCGTTTGAACAGGACCCTAATGGAAAAGGTTAGGGCCCTCCTGCTTCACAGTGGTGCCCCCTTCTACCTTTGGGCTGAGGGCCTACAGACAGCTAACACCTTAAGGAATGCCTCCCCAGTCAGTGGCCGGGAGCTTACGCCTCACCAGCTGCTGACAGGGTCAGTCCCAGAAGTATCCCACTTCAAGATTTTTGGGTGCAAGGCCTTTGCCCATGTGCCCAAGCTGAAGCGGCGCAAGCTGGATGCTGTAAGCAGACCAGGTGTCTTCATTGGGTACGAGGCCAACTCCAAGGCATACCGGATCCTGGATCCAGACGGCAAGTCTGTTCGTGTGGCTCGAGATGTTACCTTCCATGAGGGTGTCTTCCCATACAACACGCCGACGCCACCGGCCCATATGAATGATGAGCCACTGTGCATTGTAGACATCAAGCTGGAACCTGATGAGGAACCAGTTAGTGCACCTTCTGGCACCTCACCAGCGGCACCCACTACCCCGACGGATGAAGCTGACAGTGAGGACGAAGACTTACCCCCTTTGCACATGGATACTGACTCAGATGAGGAAGATGAGGACATTGCTCCACTGCCTACTCAAGATGCACCTCCTCCGCGGCGATCATCCAGACTCAGGCAGGCACCTTCAGAGTGGTGGGCCACCTCAGCTGCTGTTGTTGAACTTCAGCCTGAGCCAGTGTCTGTGAAGGAAGCTCTCGCAGGTCCCGAAGCTCAGCAGTGGAAGCTTGCAATGGATGAAGAGTATGCAGCTCTTCTCCACAACAAGACTTGGGAGGTTGAGGACAGACCCCCTGGAACCAATGTACTCCCTGTCAAGTGGATCTTCAAGAGGAAGCGAGACGCTGCCGGTAACATCGAGCGCTACAAGGCTCGCCTGGTAGTTGTTGGATGCAGGCAGCGGGAGGGTCTCGACTACAATGAGATATATGCACCTGTAGGGAAGCACGCAACTCTGCGCACCCTCTTGGCTGTCACAGCTCACCGCGATCTTGAACTGCATCAGCTGGACGTTGCCAACGCGTTCCTCAATGGGGAACTGGAAGAGGATCTGTGGATGCAGCAACCTCCAGGTTTTGCAGTTGGGGGGAAGCGACCGCGCATGCCATTTGCGCAAGACTCTCTATGGTCTGAAGCAGAGCCCCCGTGCTTGGTATGCAAACTTGCGCTCCCAGCTGGAGGCCATTGGCTTTAATGCCTCTGTGGCCGACCCTGGATTGTTCATCATGATGGCTGGCTCTGGTGACTGGACCTATGTGCTGATCCATGTCGACGACATCCTGATTGCCGGTTTAGCGGAAGGAGTCACACTGGTGAAAACCAAGCTGGCTGAAGTCTTCAATATCTAAGCAAAGCAATTAGGACTAAGTGTCAGAGTATCAAAGCAGAGAGAAAGAGAGAGCTGCAAACAAAGCTAAACAACTAGCTTTGAACAAATACGCGCAGTCAGGTGCGCGCAAACAGATTCGCTCGGTCAGATGCGCGCGAACAGATGCGCGCGAGTCTCAGCTTTCTGGAGCACCAAAGATCATAGCAAGAGACGCAGTAATGGCAGCAGAACAGTAAATCTTACCTGGGGACCAAAGAGAGAGTAAGTGGTACTCTGCTCTCGTGAGTCCCCTTTTATACTGTTCGGGAGGGAATCTACGGAAGGCATCTTTGGAAGATTCCACCGGTAGATTCCTTCAGTAGCTACCGCGAAGCATCCCTAAACCGGCCATCGGGCGGCAACAACCGGTTGGCCACCAGCGCTATCTCGTACTCACAAAACACAGCACAGCATAGTACTACTAGCTCAGTGGTGTAACGCCATGAGCTATACGGAGATTTGACAAGGGTTCGATTCCCCCTGGGGGCAGCGTTTTGCCTTTACCTAATTAGCATGACATGAAGTCTAGTCCGACATCAAATATCACAAGGCAAGTGCTAACTGATATTCTAACACTCCCACTCGTGACTGACTGAATGTTCCTACTTGTTGGTAACTCCCAACCCGAGCCTGCACAGCTCAAACTTGCACCTAGGCAGGATTTTAGTGAGTACATCTGCCACCATTTCCTCAGTGGAGATGTAGGTGAAGGTCACCTCTGACCTTGCCACTCGCTCACGCGCAAAGTGGTGCACAACATCAATATGCTTTGTGCGCACGCAGGAGATGGGGTTCTTCAGCAGCTTAATGGCTGCTTGGTTGTCACCGTAGATAGGTACTGCTCCTAGCACCATTCCAAACTCAGGTAGAAGCTTCCTGAACCAGAGTGCTTCCTTGACAGCTGCACCAGCAGCCATGTACTCAGCCTCTGTGGTGGAGTGCGCCACCGTGGGCTGCAGTCGGCTCTGCCAGGAGACCACAGCTCCATTCAGCCTGAAAGCATAGCCAGTCGTCGACCTGCGTGTGTCAGTGTCTCCAGCGAAGTCTGAGTCAGCGAAGCCCTGAAGCTCCAGCAGATCACTGCCTCCAAAGAACAACCCATAGTCCAGAGTGCCAGAAATGTACGCCAACACATGCTTTGCAGCAGCCAGGTGGTCCTCAGTGGGGTTTGCCATGTATCTGGCCAAAGCTCCCACTGACTGTGAGAGGTCAGGCCTGGTGCACACTGCAAGATACATCAGAGACCCAATGATCTCGCTGTAGCTCACAACAGTCTGGTCCATAGGCTCTCCTGCCTTGGTCAGCTTGGTGGCTGGGGATAGTGGCACCTTGTTTGACTTGGCATGTGAGGCAAACTTGTCCATGAGGTCAGCCACATACCTTTTCTGAGTCAAGAGGAGTGTCTTCATCCCTCTGTCCCTGATGATGTCCATACCAAGGTAGAAGGAGGATTCCCCCATGTCCTTGATTTTGAAGACTTCAGCCAGCTTGGTTTTCACCAGTGTGACTCCTTCCGCTAAACCGGCAATCAGGATGTCGTCGACATGGATCAGCACATAGGTCCAGTCACCAGAGCCAGCCATCATGATGAACAATCCAGGGTCGGCCACAGAGGCATTAAAGCCAATGGCCTCCAGCTGGGAGCGCAAGTTTGCATACCAAGCACGGGGGCTCTGCTTCAGACCATAGAGAGTCTTGCGCAAATGGCATGCGCGGTCGCTTCACCCAACTGCTTAGATATTGAAGGCTCTTTGCCTGCTTCTTGTACATTGCCTGTTCCCACTTGTCAGTTCTAAGGCATTCGCCTCTCTTTGTAGTTGTTTTATTTCTGATGTAATTACCACTTACTCTCTCTCTGGTCCCCAGCCTATTTATTTTACATTTTCCTGGTTCCCCCCTTTGTAAAAAAAAACATACCTACAGCAGCAGATGTTTTGACACCACAAGTAGCAGACTCAGTGTTGACAACCACAGCAACAACTTTGGTACCCATACAAAAAAAAAAAAAAAATACAATCTCCTATGCCTTCTCCACAAGACTGGTCAGCCTCAAGACTCCCTCGCAGGTTACCGTCCTATCACCCTTCTCAATTGTGACCTTAAGCTGATCCTTTTGATCATGGCTCACCGGCTGCAACGCCCACTGGAATATCTCATCGACGTCACTCAATCAGCTTTCCTCCGTGGCAGAGACATCAGTGACAACATCCGCTATCACCTAGGCTTGGCTGCGCGCTTGAAAGAGCTTGGCTTACCAGGCTGGTTGCTGCATTCTGACCTCACTAAAGCTTATGATTCTGTCAACAGGGGATGGCTCCTAAAGACAATGTCAGCCATGGGATTCAATAGTGCGGGCATCACGCGCTGGTGCGATATCCTCATGAATGGCAGCTCTACGCGAGTGCGTCTCAACGGTTTCTTCACTACCTCCTTCCCCAACACTTCCGGCTTCCCACAGGGTGGGGCCTTGAGCTGTAATCAATGGGTCATCATCTTTGAGCCCTTCATCACCTACAATAACCAACTGAGATCTTGTGGAACTCTGCAATCCTTCCGTCTTCCCTCAGGAGAGTTGGCCCCTGCCACCCTCTCCTTTGCTGACGATGGCAAGCACTTTGTCCTCAACCCAGCCACAGATGGGCCTATCATCAAGGAGACATACGTCTTAGCCAATTCGGCTGGCTTACCCGCCCAGTCTGTTCCCAAGACCCGTCTTCTGCTTCTTGAACTTCCCCCAGACATACCCCTCCCTGCAGATCTGGACCCCGCCCTTGGCACCCATCACTTGACTGGTTACCACCTCCATCCCCCAGACACACCTCACAGATTGCTGGGCGTGCCGTTCGGTGCAAACACTGCCCTTTGCAAGGCTGCAGCCTACCAGCACATGCCCCATAGCATCTCACGTGCAGCAGCTCCATGGCTCTCACGCAATCTCAATGTTATTGGAAGGGCGCATGTTGCTATGCAATGCTTGGCTTCCAAGTTCATCTTCCAGGCTAACTTTGCATCACCACCAGCGCCTCTCCGCCAGCAATTTTTTTTTTTTTTGCATAGGGAGGAACCAGGAAAGGGAACATCTGATAAAACCTAGCCCTATGTGACCGAGGAAGAAAAACCAAATAAGAAGATTAGAGGACATGGACCAAAAGTCCGCTAAGACAAAAGATCCGAAGACAAAAGACGAAAAGACTAGGGGACAAAAGACCGAGGGACACAAACTAATTACTAGGAGGACAAAGGACAAAGGGCCTTCCGAGCACCACCCCCACCTCCAAGCAACACTGTTTCTCCCCAACCAATAAAACACCACTGTAACCTCCAAGAGCAACACAGAAAAAGAAGGAAAGGCATGCACCCGAAGGTCTTGCTAATCTAAGATTAAAACACTGCAGGGCATCACTCCTGTAACAGGCCAGTGCATCAGAGGATCACTCCTTTAGCAAACCAGCACATACTCTCAGCAGCCTAGTAACACGTCGCTAGGTCACCCATGCAGATCAGCAAGCTCTGCAAAGACGACCAGAGCGCGGCATGCAACAAAAAACAGGACAGGGCCAAAGCTAACACTAACAAAGTAACTAAAAAAAATTGAAAGAAGCAAATCAAACTCGTTAGAAAACGTCCTAAACGGTGAAAGGGTAGAACCCCCACAAGATCCACTGACCAGCAAGGAAAAACCTTACAGGCGCACTAAAGCAGCTAGCAAAACAACCGGTAGCCTGTGCATCAGGGCATCACTCCATTAGCATGTCAGCGCAGTCTATCAGCAGCCTAGTATCAAGCCACTAGGTCGCCGATGCAAATCAGCAAGCTCTGCAAAGACAACCAAAAGGGGCATGTCTACGGTTCAAAGGTAGCGGTAACAAGGTAACAAAAACTATGAAGCTCCTAAGTAAACCTCCTGAACCTGCAGACGCAAGATACAACACGGTACGGGGCATCACTCCTATAACAGTCCAGTGCATCAGGGCATCACTCCATCAGCAGACCGGCATGCCAGATCAGCTGTCAAGTAGCATGCCACTTCTTCTCCAATGCAGACCAGCAAGCTCTGTAAGGAAGAAGACCAAAGCAGGGCATGCTACTGATAAATAGGTCCGGGAAAAAGCAAACAAAAACAGTCTTCAGGGCAGGAGCAGCAGATCCACCCCAAAAAATACTATCCAGCCCTCTAGGGCAGCAAAATGCTAAGACAAAATGTATCGCTATGGTTTCCAACCAATGTCACACTCCAGGATCGGCAAGTCTCTAATTAGAGAACAAGAAGATGCTGACCAATGCAGACCTTCAAAAGGAGACCGGCTGACTGAGAATTCAAGAAAGAGGGAATGAGTCCCAACAGCACAACACCTGTCTAAGGCCAAAAAACACTAAAAAAACGCGTCTTCAAATGGGGCACTGAGCAGCTCCCATAGCCGCGAAATTGCAGTCGCTCCAGCCGAATTGGCCGAAGCAGCTTCGGCAGCAAAGTTAGAAGGCGGCCGGAGAGCAGACATTGCTAGGGCGAAAAAAGGACCCTCCAGCTCCAATTGTCGCCTTAAAGCTTCGTCTACCTAGGGTTATTCAGCAGT
>JACBWV010000784.1:0-45464 GCA_013435795.1 Chlamydomonas sp. ICE-L | reverse complement strand
CTCGACCTGCCAACTCAATGTCGGTGCCCATGTACGACTACAAGATTATCACCGCTCCCAACATCAACTCAATCACCTTGCAGCTGACAGAGACAACCTACGTGTCAAAACGAGCGTTCCGCTGAATCGTGATACAATGACGCTGAGTAACGACATTCGTAGAAGAGCCTTAACCCCTACGGCTGAGCTGGCGTTTTCGTGAGCAGTAAGTTACTAGTACGAAGCCTCCGTCTGACAACCAAACTGTCCATTCGCATCTCAGCCACACAAGGCACACATGCACATCAGCAGTCCCCGCACCCGACACCCTTCCGTGGCCATCGCGCTGACAAACTCCATCGACGGCCACAAGCCGTGCTCTGTGCGCGCGAACGTGCAAATTGCGCAAAGGCTAACTTGGAACTCCAATGAATTGAAACTGGTGCTCTCCAACCTCGAATCTGCCAATCTGTAATTAATAGCATGCATTAGTATGATCATTCGTTCTGCAGACCTGCGAAGTTCAAAAATTAATTACTATCGGCCCAAGTGGTAACACCACCTGCGAACCGTGAGAGCCTGGGACCAGCGCAGCTTTGAGCTACGTGCTCTGACCTAGGGGGGTATCGCCTGCAACCTGCTGGACTTGCTACTTGCGAACGTGGAAATTGAGCATATGCTGACCTTCGACCTGCGGAATTGATAACTGGTGCACTTCCGACCCCCGTCTCTGCCAAAGTGACTTGCTATTTATAGCTACCTAAGTACCCATCGTTCCTTCTGCGGAGCTGCGAAGCTACACAAGTAAGAACTAACTCGCTACCCAAGAGGTGACACTACCCTGAGAAGGCTGCTGAGCTTCGACCAACGCAGCTTTCAGATTCGTGCTTCGACCTAGGGGGCAGCGGCGTTGCACAATGGTAGCCACTTATCTCCATTCTCCATGGCCAGGCGCAACTCTAGGCCCAGCCATTCCAAATCATGGGCAGAGCGGCTATTGAGACCCTATGCTGACCTATTCTCCCCAAAGCACATGCCACATGCGCTCTCAAAACCGCGCTACATTCGTGTCATACCCACACAACGCATAACCACCCGGCCAGCCCATTGCATGCCGACCCACGCTACAGGTGTCCACCCCGACACACCCCAACCCCCCGCGTCGGGTGCAGCCCAGACCTGAACGGCTCAGTGCCCAGCCCACACAAGCAACACCGTGTCAAAAATCCCTAAATCAACCCGACATCTGATTGGTCTCATTTTTTTTGCATCAAATTCTTACAACTACAGCCAACCTTCATGTATGCTTTGCATGACAGCATAGGCACGTTCAATACTGCTTTAAAATGGCAACCCTGCAAAATGTCCCTTATTTGTTTGTTTGTTACGCTTATTATAGCGAGTCTATTAGCAACAAGGCTACAACATAAGTACATAAGTGACCGCCCATACATAAGCTTATAATTCCAAAAACCAACAGCTCAGGGGGCGGTCAATATAGTTACCGCCCTCAATGTAGGAGAGACTCAAGAGTTACACCGAGTCACACAAACTCAAAACTTGTCAAAAAGGGGGCCGACCAACTAGCGTCACGTGAGTGTAACAAAAACGAGTAACCGGATGCGGAGTCGTGGGGAACCTAAAGGGTTCGCGTCCGCCGCAAGCCAACTGTCCATGCGACATTCGCGTTTCCGTCCGACCCTGAGCCATCGCCTGCAAACTCCCATCGCGGCTGGACCTGTTACTTGCGCGCAACGTGCAAATTGCGCAAATGCTAACTTTGAACTTCCAACTACGCAACGTGCAAGTTCCAACTACTCAACGTGCAAGTTCCAATTACGCAATTCAATTGAACTGGTGCTCTTCCAACCTCTGAATCTGCTAAGGTGACTTGCTAGTAATAGCCTGCCTCAGTACTTCGCTTTCGTCATGCAGACCTGCGAAGCTTCAAAATTAATCACTATCTACCCAAGTGGGTAACACCCCCCTGCGAACCTGTGGAGCTTGGACCAGCGCAGCTTCGACCTTCGTGCTCTGACCTAGGGGGCCATCGCCTGCAACCTGCTGGACGTGCTACTTGCGAACGTGGAAATTGTGCAAATGCTGACCTTCGAACTGCGCAATTGAATTGAACTGGTGCTCTTCCAACCTCTGAATCTGCCAATCTTGCTATTAATAGCATACCTCAGTACTGATCATTCGTTCTGCAGACCTGCGAAGCTTCAAAATTAATTACTATCTGCCCAAGTGGGTAACACCACCCTGCGAACCTGTGGAGTTTGGACCAGCGCAGCTTTGAGCTATGTGCTCTGACCTAGGGGGGCATCGCCTGCAACCTGCTGGACGTGCTACTTGCGGACGTGGAAATTGAGCATATGCTGACCTTCGACCTGCGGAATTGATAACTGGTGCACTTCCGACCCCCGTCTCAGCCAAAGTGACTTGCTATTTATAGCTATCTAAGTACCCATCGTTCCTTCTGCGGAGCTGCGAAGCTACACAAGTAAGAACTAACTCGCTAACCAAGAAGGTGACACTACCCTGAGAAGCTGCAGAGCTTCGACCAACGCAGCTTTCAGATTCGTGCTTCGACCTAGGGGGCAGCGGCGTTGCACAATGGTAGCCACTTATCTCCATTCTCCATGGCCAGGCGCAACTCTAGGCCCAGCCATTCCCAATCATGGGCAGAGCGGCTATTGAGACCCTATGCTCACCCACGGTATTCTCCCAAAGCACATGCCACATGCGCTCTCAAACTGCGCTACTTTCGTGTCATACCCACACAACGCATAACCACCCGGCCAGCCCAATGCATGCCGACCCACGCTACAGGCATCCACCCCGACACACCCCAACCCCCCGCGTCGGGTGCAGCCCAGACCTGAACGGCTCATACTGCCCAGCCCACACATGCAACACCTTCTCAAAATCCCCTAAAATTAATCCGACCTCTGGTCGATCTCATTTTTCTGCATCAAATTATTGCAACTGAAGCCAACCTTCATGTATGCTCTGCATGACAGTAAAAGCACGTTCAAGACTGCTTTAAACAGCAACACTGCAAAATGTCCATTGTTTGTTTGTTTGTTACTTTGTTGTTACTTTGTTACTTTGATTACTTGAAAGCAACAAGGCTACAACATAAGTACATATCTGACCGCCCGTACATAAGCTTATAATTCCAAAAACCAACAGCTCAGGGGGCGGTCAATATAGTTACCGCCCTCAATGTAGGAGAGACTCAAGAGTTACACCGAGTCACACAAACTCAAAAACTTGTCAAAAACTAGTGTCAAAACTAGCGTCACGTGAGTGTAATAAAAACGAGTAACCGGGTGAAGAGCCATTTAGCCCTGAAGGGTTCGCGTAGAAAGAACCGTCCTTCACAAGCCAACTGTCCATGCAACATGCAACATGCAACATTCGCGTTTCCGTCCGACCCTGAGCCATCGCCTGCAAACTCCCATCGCGGCCAGACCTGCTACTTGCGCGCAACGTGCAAATTGCGCAAATGCTAACTTCGAACTACGCAATTGAATTGAACTGGTGCTCTTCCAACCTCTGAATCTGCCAATCTTGTTATTAATAGCATGCCTTAGTACTGATCATTCGTTCTGCAGACCTGCGAAGCTTCAAAATTAATTACTATCTGCCCAAGTGGGTAACACCACCCTGCGAACCCGTGGAGCCTGGACCAGCGCAGCTTTGAGCTACGTGCTCTGACCTAGGGGGGTATCGCCTGCAACCTGCTGGACGTGCTACTTGCGAACGTGGAAATTGAGCATATGCTGACCTTCGACCTGCGGAATTGATAACTGGTGCACTTCCGACCCCCGTCTCTGCCAAAGTGACTTGCTATTTATAGCTATCTAAGTACCCATCGTTCCTTCTGCGGAGCTGCGAAGCTACACAAGTAAGAACTAACTCGCTACCCAAGAAGGTGACACTACCCTGAGAAGCTGCTGAGCTTCGACCAACGCAGCTTTCAGATTCGTGCTTCGACCTAGGGGGCAGCGGCGTTGCACAATGGTAGCCACTTATCTCCATTCTCCATGGCCAGGCGCAACTCTAGGCCGAGCCATTCCAAATCATGGGCAGAGCGGCTATTGAGACCCTATGCTGACCTATTCTCCCAAAGCACATGCCACATGCGCTCTCAAACCGCGCTACATTCGTGTCATACCCACACAACGCATAACCACCCGGCCAGCCCATTGCATGCCGACCCACGCTACAGGTGTCCACCCCGACACACCCCAACCCCCCGCGTCGGGTGCAGCCCAGACCTGAACGGCTCAGTGCCCAGCCCACACAAGCAACACCGTGTCAAAAATCCCTAAAATCAACCCGACATCTGATTGGTCTCATTTTTTTTGCATCAAATTCTTACAACTACAGCCAACCTTCATGTATGCTTTGCATGACAGCATAGGCACGTTCAATACTGCTTTAAAATGGCAACCCTGCAAAATGTCCCTTATTTGTTTGTTTGTTACGCTTATTATAGCGAGTCTATTAGCAACAAGGCTACAACATAAGTACATAAGTGACCGCCCATACATAAGCTTATAATTCCAAAAACCAACAGCTCAGGGGGCGGTCAATATAGTTACCGCCCTCAATGTAGGAGAGACTCAAGAGTTACACCGAGTCACACAAACTCAAAACTTGTCAAAAAGGGGGCCGACCAACTAGCGTCACGTGAGTGTAACAAAAACGAGTAACCGGATGCGGAGTCGTGGGGAACCTAAAGGGTTCGCGTCCGCCGCAAGCCAACTGTCCATGCGACATTCGCGTTTCCGTCCGACCCTGAGCCATCGCCTGCAAACTCCCATCGCGGCTGGACCTGTTACTTGCGCGCAACGTGCAAATTGCGCAAATGCTAACTTTGAACTTCCAACTACGCAACGTGCAAGTTCCAACTACTCAACGTGCAAGTTCCAATTACGCAATTCAATTGAACTGGTGCTCTTCCAACCTCTGAATCTGCTAAGGTGACTTGCTAGTAATAGCCTGCCTCAGTACTTCGCTTTCGTCATGCAGACCTGCGAAGCTTCAAAATTAATCACTATCTACCCAAGTGGGTAACACCCCCCTGCGAACCTGTGGAGCTTGGACCAGCGCAGCTTCGACCTTCGTGCTCTGACCTAGGGGGCCATCGCCTGCAACCTGCTGGACGTGCTACTTGCGAACGTGGAAATTGTGCAAATGCTGACCTTCGAACTGCGCAACTGAATTGAACTGGTGCTCTTCCAACCTCTGAATCTGCCAATCTTGCTATTAATAGCATACCTCAGTACTGATCATTCGTTCTGCAGACCTGCGAAGCTTCAAAATTAATTACTATCTGCCCAAGTGGGTAACACCACCCTGCGAACCTGTGGAGCCTGGACCAGCGCAGCTTTGAGCTACGTGCTCTGACCTAGGGGGGTATCGCCTGCAACCTGCTGGACGTGCTACTTGCGAACGTGGAAATTGAGCATATGCTGACCTTCGACCTGCGGAATTGATAACTGGTGCACTTCCGACCCCCGTCTCTGCCAAAGTGACTTGCTATTTATAGCTATCTAAGTACCCATCGTTCCTTCTGCGGAGCTGCGAAGCTACACAAGTAAGAACTAACTCGCTACCCAAGAAGGTGACACTACCCTGAGAAGCTGCAGAGCTTCGACCAACGCAGCTTTCAGATTCGTGCTTCGACCTAGGGGGCAGCGGCGTTGCACAATGGTAGCCACTTATCTCCATTCTCCATGGCCAGGCGCAACTCTAGGCCCAGCCATTCCCAATCATGGGCAGAGCGGCTATTGAGACCCTATGCTGACCTATTCTCCCAAAGCACATGCCACATGCGCTCTCAAACTGCGCTACATTCGTGTCATACCCACACAACGCATAACCACCCGGCCAGCCCGATGCATGCCGACCCACGCTAGAGGCATCCACCCCGACACACCCCAACCCCCCGCGTCGGGTGCAGCCCAGACCTGAACGGCTCATACTGCCCAGCCCACACAAGCAACATCTTGTCAAAAATCCCTAAAATCAACCCGACCTCCGATTGGTCTCATTTTTTTTGCATCAAATTCTTACAACTAAAGCCAACCTTCATATATGCTTTGCATGACAGTATAGGCACGTTCAATACTGCTTTAAAATGGCAACCCTGCAAAATGTCCCTTTTTTGTTTGTTTGTTACTTAGTAAGAAACAAGGCTACAACATAAGTACATAAGTGACCGCCCATACATAAGCTTATAATTCCCAAAACCAACAGCTCAGTGGGCGGTCAATATAGTTACCGCCCTCAATGTAGGAGAGACTCAAGAGTTACACCGAGTCACACAATCAAAAGGGGGCCGGACAATTAGTGTAACAAAAACGAGTAACCGGATGCAGAGCCATTTAGCCCTGAAGGGTTCGCGTGAAAGAAGCATCCGCCGCAAGCCAACTGTCCATGCCTTTCCAGCAATTTCCGACCCAAATCACCTGCCGTCCCTGCATTCCTACAAACTGCGGACATGCTACTTGCGAACGTGGGAATTGCGCAAACGCCAACCTTCGAACTGCGCAATTTACCACTGGTGCAATTCCGACCTCCTTATCCGCAAAATTACTTGCTATTAATAGCTATCGAAGTTCCAATCGTTCGTTCTGCAGACCTGCGAAGCTAAACAAATAATAACCGACTATCTACCCAAGTGGGTATTACCACCCTGGTAAACCTGCGGAGCTTCGACCAACGCAGCTCTGAGCTCCGACCAGCGCAGCTAGCTATGACCTTCGAGCTAACTGCTATGAGCTCCTACCTTCGAACTGCTCTGAGCTTCTACCTATGAGCTTCTACCATCGCCTGCAACCTGCTGGACATGCTACTTGCGGACGTGGAAATTGAGCATATGCTGACCTTCGAACTGCGGAATTGATAACTGGTGCACTTCCGACCCCCGTCTCTGCCAAAGTGACTTGCTATTTATAGCTACCAAGTAGTACCAATCGTTCGTTCTGCGAAGCTGCGAAGCTACACAAGTAAGAACTAACTCGCTAACCAAGAAGGTGACACCACCCTGAGAAGCTGTAGAGCTTCGACCAACGCAGCTTTCAGATTCGTGCTTCGACCTAGGGGGCAGCGGCGTTGCACAATGGTAGCCACTTATCTCCATTCTCCATGGCCAGGCGCAACTCTAGGCCCAGCCATTCCAAATCATGGGCAGAGCGGCTATTGAGACCCTATGCTCACCTATTCTCCCAAAGCACATGCCACATGCGCTCTCAAACTGCGCTACATTCGTGTCATACCCACACAACGCATAACCACCCGGCCAGCCCGATGCATGCCGACCCACGCTAGAGGCATCCACCCCGACACACCCCAACCCCCCGCGTCGGGTGCAGCCCAGACCTGAACGGCTCATACTGCCCAGCCCACACAAGCAACATCTTGTCAAAAATCCCTAAAATCAACCCGACCTCCGATTGGTCTCATTTTTTTTGCATCAAATTCTTACAACTAAAGCCAACCTTCATATATGCTTTGCATGACAGTATAGGCACGTTCAATACTGCTTTAAAATGGCAACCCTGCAAAATGTCCCTTTTTTGTTTGTTTGTTACTTTGTAAGAAACAAGGCTACAACATAAGTACATAACTGACCGCCCATACATAAGCTTATAATTCCCAAAACCAACAGCTCAGTGGGCGGTCAATATAGTTACCGCCCTCAATGTAGGAGAGACTCAAGAGTTACACCGAGTCACACAATCAAAAGGGGGCCGGACAATTAGTGTAACAAAAACGAGTAACCGGATGCAGAGCCATTTAGCCCTGAAGGGTTCGCGTGAAAGAAGCATCCGCCGCAAGCCAACTGTCCATGCCTTTCCAGCAATTTCCGACCCAAATCACCTGCCGTCCCTGCATTCCTACAAACTGCGGACATGCTACTTGCGAACGTGGGAATTGCGCATACGCCAACCTTCGAACTGCGCAATTTACCACTGGTGCAATTCCGACCTCCTTATCCGCAAAATTACTTGCTATTAATAGCTATCGAAGTTCCAATCGTTCGTTCTGCAGACCTGCGAAGCTAAACAAATAATAACCGACTATCTACCCAAGTGGGTATTACCACCCTGGTAAACCTGCGGAGCTTCGACCAACGCAGCTCTGAGCTCCGACCAGCGCAGCTAGCTATGACCTTCGAGCTAACTGCTATGAGCTCCTACCTTCGAACTGCTCTGAGCTTCTACCTATGAGCTTCTACCATCGCCTGCAACCTGCTGGACATGCTACTTGCGGACGTGGAAATTGAGCATATGCTGACCTTCGAACTGCGGAATTGATAACTGGTGCACTTCCGACCCCCGTCTCTGCCAAAGTGACTTGCTATTTATAGCTACCTAAGTACCAATCGTTCGTTCTGCGGAGCTGCGAAGCTACACAAGTAAGAACTAACTCGCTAACCAAGAAGGTGACACCACCCTGAGAAGCTGTAGAGCTTCGACCAACGCAGCTTTCAGATTCGTGCTTCGACCTAGGGGGCAGCGGCGTTGCACAATGGTAGCCACTTATCTCCATTCTCCATGGCCAGGCGCAACTCTAGGCCCAGCCATTCCAAATCATGGGCAGAGCGGCTATTGAGACCCTATGCTCACCTATTCTCCCAAAGCACATGCCACATGCGCTCTCAAACTGCGCTACATTCGTGTCATACCCACACAACGCATAACCACCCGGCCAGCCCGATGCATGCCGACCCACGCTAGAGGCATCCACCCCGACACACCCCAACCCCCCGCGTCGGGTGCAGCCCAGACCTGAACGGCTCATACTGCCCAGCCCACACAAGCAACATCTTGTCAAAAATCCCTAAAATCAACCCGACCTCCGATTGGTCTCATTTTTTTTGCATCAAATTCTTGCAACTAAAGCCAACCTTCATATATGCTTTGCATGACAGTATAGGCACGTTCAATACTGCTTTAAAATGGCAACCCTGCAAAATGTCCCTTTTTTGTTTGTTTGTTACTTTGTAAGAAACAAGGCTACAACATAAGTACATAACTGACCGCCCATACATAAGCTTATAATTCCAAAAACCAACAGCTCAGTGGGCGGTCAATATAGTTACCGCCCTCAATGTAGGAGAGACTCAAGAGTTACACCGAGTCACACAATCAAAAGGGGGCCGGACAATTAGTGTAACAAAAACGAGTAACCGGATGCAGAGCCATTTAGCCCTGAAGGGTTCGCGTGAAAGAAGCATCCGCCGCAAGCCAACTGTCCATGCCTTTCCAGCAATTTCCGACCCAAATCACCTGCCGTCCCTGCATTCCTACAAACTGCGGACATGCTACTTGCGAACGTGGGAATTGCTCATACGCCAACCTTCGAACTGCGCAATTTACCACTGGTGCAATTCCGACCTCCTTATCCGCAAAATTACTTGCTATTAATAGCTATCGAAGTTCCAATCGTTCGTTCTGCAGACCTGCGAAGCTAAACAAATAATAACCGACTATCTACCCAAGTGGGTATTACCACCCTGGTAAACCTGCGGAGCTTCGACCAACGCAGCTCTGAGCTCCGACCAGCGCAGCTAGCTATGACCTTCGAGCTAACTGCTATGAGCTCCTACCTTCGAACTGCTCTGAGCTTCTACCTATGAGCTTCTACCATCGCCTGCAACCTACTGGACATGCTACTTGCGAACGTGGAAATTGAGCATATGCTGACCTTCGAACTGCGGAATTGATAACTGGTGCACTTCCGACCCCCGTCTCTGCCAAAGTGACTTGCTATTTATAGCTACCTAAGTACCAATCGTTCGTTCTGCGGAGCTGCGAAGCTACACAAGTAAGAACTAACTCGCTAACCAAGAAGGTGACACCACCCTGAGAAGCTGTAGAGCTTCGACCAACGCAGCTTTCAGATTCGTGCTTCGGTGCTGCTGAACTTCGACCAACGCAATATAGGGCAGAGCTTCGACCAACGCAGTTTTTCAGATTCGTGCTTCGACCTAGGGGGTAGCGGCGTTGCACAATTGGTGAACACTTATCTCCATTCTCCATGGCCAGGCGCAACTCTAGGCCCAGCCATTCCAAATCATGGGCAGAGCGGCTATTGAGACCCTATGCTCACCCACGGTATTCTCCCAAAGCACATGCCACATGCGCTCCCAAACTGCGCTACTTTCGTGTCATACCCACACAACGCATGACCACCCGGCCAGCCCGGGCCAGCCCAATGCATGCCGACCCACGCTACAGGCATCCACCCCGACACACCCGACCACCCCCTCGCGTCGGGTCAGGCCCAGACCGGAACGGCTCATACTGCCCAGCCCACATGCAACGCCTTCTCAAAATCCCCTAAAATTAACCCGACCTCTGATTGGTCTCATTTTTTCTGCATCAAATTATTACAACTAAAGCCAACCTTCATGTATGCTCTGCATGACAGTAGAGGCACGTTCAATACTGCTTTAAACAGCAACACTGCAAAATGTCCCTTATTTGTTTGTTTGTTACTTAGTTGTTACTTTGAAAGCAACAAGGCTACAACATAAGTACATATCTGACCGCCCGTACATAAGCTTATAATTCCAAAAACCAACAGCACAGGGGGCGGTCAATATAGTTACCGCCCCTCCATGGGTAGCGACTTCGGTACATCAGGCGTACTGCCGGGCGAGCAAAACGGGCGCGCCAAACGGATGCGCCAAACGGGTGCGCCAAACGGAGGCGCCAAACGGGTGCGCTAGGGAACCTAAGGGTTCACCCTAGAAAGGCCTACAGCCCCACGCCAGCACCCCTTGTCTTTGACATGTGACAAGCACACGACGTTGAATACGATGCACTTGTCTCAGAATTCGGAAAGGCAGTCGCGTCACGTCGATGGTACGTAGAATCTGAAATGAAACGACTTGCATAGAAAGTCACCGCCCATCATCATATTCGAGGCGGATTCGAGACCTGATTAATAAGAAGCCTTTTGCATCCGACAGCAGTTGGACAGAAATATATTCCCCCAAATTATTACCAATCTTTCCATATTCCAATGCTTCATGCTTCAGTGCTCTTTCGAAGGGTGCACATCGAAGGATCCCCATTCAATTGCCAACACAAGGGCGGTCACGCCCTTGTTTACCCTCATTTGCGGTAAGAAGCACGGACAGCCCTTGAACCTCCACAAATTTCGAAAACCCTCAGATAGTCCTATAGAGGTGCTAGCTGGAAAATGGCTCAGGCCCCGAATGAAGCTTTCCGGAGTGATACAACTGAAGCGGCATAGGGAAGGTAGGGACTGGCGGATTACAATCGAGTCGATACATGATAGCTAACGGGCAGTAGAGCCCGGCATATGAAAGGAGAAGGCGGCAGTACATCAGGGTACTGACCAGGGTAGTCCAAGACGCACGTCCTTGCGTCCCAGGACGCAACATTGGCAGGGTCGGTTGCGTCCCGGACGCAGCCTCATAGATTGGTTGCGTCCGGGACGCAGGTTTTGGAAATTGGTTGCGTCTCACTTCATTACCCTGCGTTCTCATGCGTCCCAATGCGCCCCAGTGCGTCTGATGCGTCCGACTCGAGAGTGTCTCAGTGGGTGGTGCATGACGCAAATGACTCTCTTAGCCACATAATTTGAATGGACTCGAACGTAAAAATCCCCCACGTGCCCCCAGGCCCTGAGTGGATGAGCGGGGTTCAAACAGCACCCTAGTCTAAAGCCTATAATTGTATGATGTGATCGATTTATTCTGGTCGATCTCTCCAAAAATATTCGAACCGTCAAAATGCAATCTCGCGGCACGCCCAATGCTCCGACCAAGCAGCGAAGGCTGGATGAGTTTTTTGTTGCCAAGCCCGCTGCTGCTGCTGCTGCTGCTGCTGCTGCTGCTGGGACGCAGCAAGCATGGAGAAAAAATGAGACGCAGTGGGCCGCAGTGGGACGCATCAAGCATGGAGAAAAATCGAGACGCAGTGGGACGCAGTGGGACGCATCAAGCTGCTGTTGCTGTGGGAGGTGGAAAGAGGAATTTTCGGGACGCAACCTTCAAACTTTACTGCGTCCCAGGACGCAACCTACGAAATTGGCTGCGTCCCTGGACGCAACCTACCCATTTGGGTGCGTCCCAGGAAGCAACTCCTGGGGTCCGTTTGGACAACCCTAGTTCTCTCCCTTGCTTCCTCTTCAACCCCCTCCTCTCCACTTTCGCCCCCTATTCATCCTCCGCCTCTCCACCGCTTCCTCCACCTCTACCACCTCATCTCCCTCCCTCCCTCCCTCCCTCCCTCCCTCCCTCCCTGTAGTATTCCGGAGCGTGTGCAAAGCACAGAGACGAGGGGAAGACAGTAAGAATAAGGTCTTTACAATTAGATAAGCATTCGATCAATGCGCTAGGAGGAAGTACTGAGATGGCGCGGCACCTTAGGGTACCGGCGTCAGAGTCCGTGCCATAGCTGGCAGCGGCATCACAGTACAGTGCAGCAGGGAGGTAGTCCTGTGCACTCTAAGTCACTCTAGGTGAGCCGGCGAAACCCGGTGAATAACATCCCCCCCAATTCCTGGTATTCTTCATTCGGAAGAATTCCAGGAATTAGAGGAGTTAAAAAACTAGAGTGACAATTAAAAAACTATTATGGAGGTACAATACATTTGTAACTCATCAGGCTTGTCAAGGAGTTAATGATAAAATAATACCGGCTGTGGCAAGGCAGGCTGGCTCAGCAAAGGTTTTATCATGTCTAAAGAACTCTCAATCACTGATCTAGGTTGGCAGCTTAAAGGGCTGCCATGGAGGTTCAGACTTAAGCTGAATAGAAGAGAGCAGCCAGTCATGGTGCAATCAATCAATATCAAGGAAAGGTCTGCAGGATCAGGCTCGGGCCTGTCAGGAGGGTGCTGAGGTGAACTCCTAGGAGCTGCAAGGAGGCTGCAGGGAAGCTGGAGGGAAACTAAAAAGGAAGCTGCAGGTAGGCTGCATGCTAGGGTGCAGAGGGGCTGCTATGGGGCTGGAAGGAAACTGCCAGGCTTGGTTAAGGCTGGTGGAGATAACCTTGGTTACGAGAAGGGCATGATGTCTGGACTAGTCCCCCCATAATTTGGGTTGTAGCTGGAGTGCTTGTAACCTAAATTAAAACGCAGACATCTGGTAGAGACTAGGATTATTCTAAATTCAAAATTTGACTGCCTGTGAAGGTACATGGGGCAGTACAGGTGGCGTACAATCTAATGAATTCTAGAGTGTTCAGGTCTAATACAACAGATGGGGAGCAATGTTTTAACTATTAGGTGCCTGGCGTGCTGGGGAAGCAGACAAGGGCAAGCTGATGGCGGACTGCTGCAGGGTAACTACATGGTGTCAGCCGCTTGGGGCTGCGAGGTAGCTAGGTTCGCTGCAAGGGCACTAGGGGCGGATAAGAAAATGCAGGGACGGTAGGGACTGCTGGTGCTGTTGTGGGCTGCTAGGTCATTGCAGATCAACGTAAGCATAGCTGTGAATGCTGCAGGGAATGCAAGGGGTGCAGGGAATACAACTGATGATGTCATTGCTAGGCTCCCCCATAATTTGGGAGTGAAGGCTAAGTACTGAAATGCTAAATTAGAATCGGGCAGGCATCATGTTGTCGGCATGAAAACATCGAAGGGGTAGAAGCTTGAACAGCACGTGGCTAAGTACATGTGGCAGTACGGGTCAGATCAAGAATTAATTCCTAGAGTGTTTATTACTAATTATTTAACAGATGGTGGGGATTATCAAATCGCACTATGTAACTATGCCATGAGGTTGACTATGCACTGGAAGGTACATGGAATCTGCAGGTCGCTAGTGCTGTACAGTACTGCAGTTTTAGTGCAGCAGTACTTCTGTACATCAGCACATGGGTGCACATGTAGATCATTACACGAGGGTATCGTGCACAGCAGTTTGCAGTACATGGGCAATACATGCAGCAGTACATGGGCAATACATGCAGCAGTACATGGGCAATACGTTGGTGCTGTACAGTACTGCAGTTTCGTGCATGCAGATCAGCTCACGAGGGTATCGCTCATGGGATCTGCATGCAAAGGATCTGCAATATAGCATTGCAGTTTAGTGCACAGCAATTCAGTGCAGCAGTACATGGGCAATACGTTGGTGCTGTACAGTACTGCAGTTTCGTGCATGCAGATCAGCTCACGAGGGTATCGCTCATGGGATCTGCATGCAAAGGATCTGCAATATAGCATTGCAGTTTAGTGCACAGCAATTCAGTACAGCAATACATTCACATGGGCAGTACATTAGTACTGTACAGCACTTGGAATCTTGTGCAGTACAGCACATCAGTAGGTTGCTGTGCATCGGTGCATCAGGATTATGTTGCATTCAGATAGAAATCAGCTTCACGAGGGTATCGCTCATGTTTATATCTGTATGCAAGAATAGGTCACATCACATGGTGCATTAGCACATGGGCGCTGCAGCTCATTGTATGTAAGTCAGAACACGGGGAGGAGGAGATCCTCTTATGCTAATGTTCCCCCATTTCCCTTTCATCTACTGATAAGTTATCCGATGCCTATGAAAAGGCGTACTGCCTTGATGTGCCTACGGCTGGTGGGCTGGGAGAACAGGGGGTACGTGGATGTGTGTAGGTGAGTGTGGGTGAGTGTGATTGTGATGCAAAGCTCAGCGGTGTTGGCATGAGCCTGGTGTCTGTCGTATTCAGGTGGGAGAGGTGGGACACGTGTTTGGGTGAGTACGGTGGTGAAAGTGTGATCCCAATCAGTTGAGATTGAAGGGGTTATTTTGTCACTCTTGTGGATGACGGGAATGCAGGCCGTGGTTGGCATGATGTCTTGCTGGGTGGAGCAGGATGAGATACCAGTGGTGGATGGTTCTGTCGTGGAGGTGGATGTGTGGTTTATGTGCAGATCCCAGTCATCCCAGTCATCCCAGTCATCCCAGTCATCAGGGTTGGCTTGAGGGCTCGGTGAAGAGGAGGCATGAGTGACCGTCCGTGAGATGTTATCATGGGCTACATCAGGTACACTTGTATGAGGGATGACAGGATTGTCAGACAGTTCCCCCCCATGCAAGTGTTCAATGTCAACGACAGTGGATCTGGAGCTGTTGTCCTTAATGGGTGCATTTGCAGACATAAGAGGGACGGGTACAATAGCAGGCACAGGTGTGCAAGCAAGAGCAACAGTCGGGGCAGGTGTGGCTGGCTGTGGGTGGTGAGAGATGTAAGAGGATGTGTATGCAGTTGTATGGACATGGCGGGAAGGTGTGGGATCATCCTCGCTATCATCCTCGCTATCATCATCACTATAATCCTCGCTATCATCGTCAGCACTATCAGTATCATGTGGATCAGCATTGTCGGGGAAACCGAATATGCCCCCACCGAAAGAACGGCGGAGGTACCGCAGTGCTTCTGCAGCATTGTTGGTATGTGCGGAGACTCGAACTGCCAGGCCAGGTGAAAGACGATCGATGATGTAGTTGAAAGCAATGTAGTTGCTAGAGGTGGATATCCTGGCTTTTGCATGACTACTATAAGTCCATCCATTGATTGGTTCACCATCACGTCTTGTGTCAAAAGATCCATCCTCGACAGAGTAGCAGCAACTGTTTTTGAGAAGAGGGGTAACAGTAGTTCTGTACCAGCGTATGAAAGCTAATGTGCCCCTACCATCATATGTAGTCGCAGTCGTGGTTGGTCTTGGTAGTCTTGCAGACATTGTCGAGTGGGAGGAGGTGACGACGGGTGAAGGATTTCCAGGGAGATGGACACCTTGGCGATCAGGAGATGCTCCCCATCAGGCGAATGCCGGATATGATCCGTCAAGTGTGGCCACGCATCAGAAGCTCAAGTAGGTGGGAAAGGCGGGATTAGGGAGTAGGAAATCTGAGTACGATAAAGGAACTCGAGATCTGGGAATGGTTAAGTGGGAAAGAAAGAGTGGGTACGAGGAGGGTTGGGGAATGAAAGGTTGGGTTGAAGTCCAACCAGGAAGAGGGGGGGGGGGGGGGGGGGGGGGCTGGAGGGTTCGATAGGTCAGGCGGAGGTGGAGAGACGGCGGAGATTGCGTAAGCAACGGGAATGGGAAGGGTGGTGGTGGGGGCGCAGTGGAGGTATAGATTGTTGTCAGGGGGGGGGGGGGGGGGGGGGGGGGGGTTCGCTGGCGGAACAGCTTGATGCTCAATGGAGCAGGAGTTGGCTGGCCGAACAGCTTGATGCTCAGTGGAGCAGAATAACCGGAAACGCGGCTGATCTTCGCACAAGAGTTGTGTCCCAGTGGGGAGATTCTTGTCGGGTGGAGCTTGCTTCACTCCTTTCAATTGAAGCACGTCGGGACAAAAATCAAAATGTCCTTCAGCTCGGATGGCCGTCGAGCAAGGACAGTCTAACGCGAGGGGACCGTAACCTGTAGTATTCCCGAGCGTGTGCAAAGCACAGAGACGAGTGGAAGACAGTAAGAATAAGGTCTTTACAATTAGATAAGCATTCGATCAATGCGCTAGGAGGAAGTACTGAGATGGCGCGGCACCTTAGGGTACCGGCGTCAGAGTCCGTGCCATAGCTGGCAGCGGCATCACAGTACAGTGCAGGGAGGTAGTCCTGTGCACTCTAAGTCACTCTAGGTGAGCCGGTGAAACCCGGTGAATAACACTCCCTCCCTCCCTCCCTCCCTCCCTCCCTCCCTCCCTCCCTCCCTCCCTCCCTCCCTCCTCCCCTCCCTCCCCCACCTCCCTCCCTCCCTCTCTCCTTACCCCTCTCCACACTCCTTTTTATCCACCTCTTCCTCCTCTTCCTCTTTCTCCTCTCCCTTTCATCCTTGCCCTCCTTTCCTCCATCAACCTCCTCCTTATGCCCCGCAGTGCTGCTTCTGCAGCCAGACGCCGCCTATGTCGTGGCACCCTTTCAGCAGGAGCGAGAGACTCTATTTAGCTCCCTTCATGCCCTGTCAGTCTCCTCCGCCCCAACCATCCCCACTTCCGACAATCCCTCTCAAGTCCCAACAGTCTCAAGTCCCAACAGTCTCAACAGTCCCAACAGTCCCAACAGTCTCAAGTCCCAACAGTCCTCTTTCTCCCATTGGCACACCAGGTGGTTCCTCGATGGCTGTCCGGCTCAATCTTGGGCAGTGTGCAGAGCTGGGTCCCTTCGCCACCCATCCCAGACTGTTGACCATTGATAAATGATAACCTGCTGGCTTTCCTCTTGAACAACTTATTCCCCTGGGTCTCAGGTGTATAGTTCCTCCCTTGCCCTTCTGCACGCGCTAGCAAATCGTGTCACCTCATTATACTCTTCGTTCCCCTCCAAGATGGCATGACTGCTAAACACGCTTTCATCCGGCTCCATAACATCTTTCTTGTCCTCCTTCCATCAGGCATCATCACCTTCCCCCCCTCCGGATTCATCCCCTTCACCAACCCTTATGCTGGTTTCCCGGCTAGACAGCCGCTTCATGCCCCCACCCCCTTCCTTCTCATCTGCCCCTTCAACACCTGCCGACATTGCTCTGGGGACCACTTTCATTCTCTTCCCCCACTCTGACTTCTAGCCCCATGACTCTCGATCAGTTACCCTCAAACAGGGTTGTGTAGTACGGACAGTACGCACCTAAAATCCGTACCGTACTCGTTTTCCTGAAAATTGAGTACGCGTACGGTCCGTACTCACGACACACATACTTGCCTAGTCTGTTCCATGATACTAAGTGGCACAACGTTTTGCTGACTTCGAATTTTGACATGATCAGCATACCACTGAAAAGCCCCGAGTGCCCTCTACATGGTTGTTAATAGAACCGAGGTCAAATTAGGGAAAACAAAAAGGTTTTCTGGTCAGAGAATGTTATGATACTAAAACACGTACCGTACTCAAACCGTACTCACTTCTTAAACCCGTACCGTATCCGTACCGTATCCGTATCCGTACCCGTATCCGTATCAGTATCCGTACTACACAACCCTGCCCTCAAACTCCGAGGTTTGCGACTGGAATACCACCGCATTGGTGTGTCATCTGCTTTCCTCTCTGCTTCAGGTTATCCCCCCTCCTCCTTTACCATCTGGGCTGAGTATTATGCCCTTCCTCTTACATGGAGTTCTCTACCCCGCCCCAGCAGTGAAGAACACCTCTACTATTTGGGCCATCATCTTCCCAACCACCCCTTCTGTGGACCCTTTCCCCCTCGCCCAACGAGACTGGACCATCTCGGGGCACTCGCACAAAGTGAAAGTCACAGTGACCCGCTACGGCCAGATCTGTCCTCTCCCCCCTTTCCTACCCTCCACCTCTCCCTTATCCCCTTATTCAAACCCCCATGCCACATCATACCCTCTTGACTACCGGGCCCACTCTCCCACAGACCCCCCTCGCGGCGCACCCATCTGCTGCCTGGCGCCGCTGTGACCTCAACTCCCCTACACCCTCCCCTTCGAGGTCAACTACCAGACCTCCTCCTCGGCCAACCAATCCAGCACGCCTCTCTCTCTCTCTCTCTCCTCTGATGCCCCATCTTCCAACCGGCGCCTACCATCACCCCCCCTTCTTTCTGCAGATGAGGAGACTGTTCTGCAATTCTTTGAGAAAATGGCAGCTCTCGGACTTGACATCGAGGACGCAGAAGATGGTGATGACTCTAACCTTGTTGGTTTTTACATCTAATTCTACATGGTTTCTCTGGCCACCTTCCACGCCCACAGCTACACGCACACTCCCCTCCTTCTCTCCCACATCCCCCCCTTCCAACCCCCTCACTTTTTTACCCTCACGCAACCCCCCTCTCCTCCCTCTCCCATCTTGTTCCCATCCCCACCATCCCCCCTCCTCCTCTTACATCCCACCTTCTCCCCCCCGCTTCACCCTTCTCCTCCCCCTTCCTCCTCTTGCATCCCCATCCTCCCCCTCCCTTTTCCTCAATCCCTTCCTCCTACCTATCACCCACCTTCTTCCTCCCATTTCCCTCCTATCAGCATGAATAGCGGTGCTCTCACTTGTTTTATGTCTTGGTGACTCCTTGTGTACTCCCTTAAAACTATCGGTCCTGACAGTACTGTGACAGCTTCCCGTAGTGACAGCTTCCTGTGGGCTGCGTCACCAGTTCCCCTGACACGGACTGTATAGCCTGTACCCTTATCAGGTTACAGGCTGCCGCTCCTTCCTCCACTGGTGCCCCTTGATGGGTCTCCTGTGCTTGTAACTTTATTCTCGTCTCCGTGTATAGATTGGCGCGTCTGCTTCACGCAAGCATCTCTGTCCACTCTCTGGAGTGTATTCAAGCTGATAGGTTATAGGGCTCCTCATATTACCACTGCTTTTCAATGCTACTTCCTAGAGGGCCTCCCGCCGGCTTTGAGAAACTCCATGAGTCAAATGGTCTTTCTTGGTCGTGCGGGATCCGCAGTGTCATCATTAGCAATGGCTGCGACCATGTCCTTCCAACGGAGGTCAAGGTTCCTCTTACTGATTGGCTGGATGTTTGTGCGCCAGCGACCTCTGCTAACGGTCATGAGAGTCCTTCCGCCATCGTGGAAGTAACCCCCCCCAATAAATTCTCCAACTTTGCGGTTCCTTCTCCTACTGTCCGACGCCTCTCTCCTGAGGTTGAGGACGTTCTTATGCGTCTATGTTGTTCACAGACTCAGATCATCCAGTATGCAGTGGGGCCTCTGCCACCTGATGCCCGTTTCGACTATGACTATGAAGACCTTGCCCGTGGTCGTGAGGATGAGGAGGATGATGATGATGATGAAGATCTGCTGAGTGCTACGAGTGGCGACTTTGGTGGAGGTACTCCGTCAAATGCCACTCGTGTGTTCAACGCTGCTGTCGTCTCACCATTGTATGAGCCTTCGTCTGCGCCTATGCCTAAGCATCCGTCGGCTCCTCCGCTTGAGCCTTCCCCTGTGTATAAGCCTGAGCCCTCTTCTGCGCCTCTGCTTGCGCCTCTTCCACCGGTCCACCCGGAGGCAGGTGGCCAGGCCGTCTATGCTGAGGAGTTCTGCGTCTTTTACCATCCCTACGGAGAGGGGACTCCCTGGCCCCCATACTTGTGCTAGAGAGGCTGCTGCTACAGCTGTCCGCACATCTTCTGCTGGCACTTCGCAAGAACCCCCTCCGCCTCCGCTGGTGGAGCTGCCTCCTGACCCTGGCCCTCCACCTCCAGTGCTTCCTTCGCGGTCATGCAAATCTTGGGAGCATCTTGTCACACGCGATTGCGTGTTTACCTACGTAACACTAAAAGCAGGGGAAATACCCTGTACACGCACACACACACCAAGAGCGGACTCCGACCAGACCTGAGCCCAGGTAGCCCAGATCTGGCGGAGTCAACCCGCCGTACATTTCCGCCTAGTGGCCAGCTACCCACAGCTACCTAGGATTACTCGGTTACACATACGCGCCCAGGCCGCGTCACAAGCGCAGCTTGCGTGACACGCTGGCGTTTGTCTTAACACGAGACTGTTATAGGGCGCTTGTCTTAAACACGAGACATAATAATGCAATGCCGTGAAAGACATTGAGCATAGCTCCTTTCGCCAACGAATGCAAAGCCATAGTTACGAGCGTACCCTAAAGGACAGAAGAGTTGATAGTCGATTGAGACGACCGATTCTCTCTCATTCTACTATCAAACTCTCGTCCAGGTGCGTCGGTGCTGTCGTCGGGATAGGTCACTGCTAGGCGCTACTTGCGCACCTACCCCTTGCAGTGTTGGCCTTGTCGTGACACCAACCCGTCACGACAATCCAATACGACTGTCACGCATCATGAATAATCATCTTAGGCTCTTGCACCACTTGACCCCTGTCGTGCATTGCAATCCCGCCTTGCCGACCTTTTCCGGCAACCTATGTAGACACTTGCGCGTTCACTTAGAAACCGCCGTTTTATCTTCTATTGTTCCTAGAACAAATTGTAACTCATTCTACTATCAAACTCTCGTCCAGAACCACCACGGATTCAAAGTCTGCGTCTCCAAGCCCCTGTCGTTACCGACTCCCGGAAAACCTGTCTACCTACGGTCGCCTCCAGTACCCTCCCCGAGCATTGACAACCCCCGTCTGCCGGACTTCAGAAGGAGACTCCGGTCAACCCCTCTCCTTTCGCCTCGACTCCACAACTGCCGGCCGAAAGTCCAACCCCTCGGAACGGCCAAAAGTCCAACCCCTCGGAACGGTGAGACGTCCCCGTCAGTACTGACGACGGTACTTCCAACCCCTCGGTAACGCGGCTACCGGAGTACAGAACACCCCATCACTTGGTACTCCCTGCCAGGGCTTTATATTTTTTTCTGGACAGACACAAAGCTACCTACGGGACATACCCTAGGGACGCTTTCTCACACTTTGAGCCAGCAAGCAAAGCGATCACTTTGAGGCAGCGAACCCATAAGCCCTTTGCTGCTGATTGGATAAAGTCTGTATACATATAGATTGGACTCAATTAACCCAACCTAATTGCTGTAACCATAGTCTGGAATTAATTATCCCATTCTAACAACGCACATACAGACTCCATAACTATACTGATCAACTATAGATCGGGCGCACTTATCCTCCATTGCTCCTCCTACGTTACGAGTCGACGCAACTCACTAGCAGCCCCTAGAGGATTTAAGAGCCCCACCCACCTTGCGGTTCCCCACCCAAGACTCCCACATCAGAACCACTCTGATCCCTGCTTTGTGATCTCACCAACACCAGCAACCACATTTGCTGTAAAGAGAACCCATCACATAACCTAGTCAATTTGAGCCCGCCCTCTCAATTCAGAGACAGTACCGGTACCGTACTTCTGGACATCGAGACGGATATTACTGACTTGCTGATACCGAAGACTTGCTGATACCGAAGACTTGCTGATACGGACGACTTGCTGATACCGAAGACTCGCTGATACCGACATACCCAAACATTCCAACTCATACCAGCATTGGCATCCATTTACCAAACAAACCACCCATTCAATTGGACCAACTGCTATATACTAATCAGTTGCCCACCCCTTCCCACCGTGCGTAGGACCACCTGATCTCAAGTTCTTCGGAGGAGACTACCCACCACCTCGCTAGGTACGGGCATCTCCCTCACTTTCTGACCTCAGACCTATCGCTTACGCCATCCGGCACGGCGAAGGGCCGCCCAATTTGAGTTGAATCCTTGTTTCAGATACAAACAACCACACTCTTCCAAAACACACGCCGTAAGGCTGCCCAATTTTTGGTTAGACCACTGTTACGAGTACGCCATCTGCATCTTTCAAAAAGCACGCCGTTAGCACGCCTTTTTTTACTTGCACTACTATTTGCAACCACCTACTTAACAAACTAAAACAAAACAACGGCGAAGGGCCGCCCTTTTTTTTATTGGACCTCTGCTCCACCACATCTTCTTTCAGGACTACACTTCTGAAGAAACCAAGCCAGATACATCTGCGCTGCTCTACCAACATACACATTCCTTCAGGTACACATCAGGACACAAGCCTTGATAAACACGTGGAACAAACCCACCCCTGAACAACTAACACAACACACAATGCGAGGAACACGAGGACAAGTCAGAGCTGCTGCAGAAGCAGAAGCGCGCTCAGACGCAACTGATCAAGCACAAGCTCAATCAGACGCCCGACAAGCCCTCTCAGACATAAGTAACACTTATTCTGAACATTCCATCACAAATCACCTAGCACAACTGCATCTGCATAACCCCATTAACATACTCCACCCAACCATCCCCCTAACGATCCCCAACTCACCCCTCCCACTGGGGGGCAGCCACCCCTGGTACGAGGGGGAGTCATCGGAGATCGACATCCCCCTTCCTATGGCACTTGCCAACACCTTACCAGCCTCAGCCACAGCAGCTGACCCTATCAGCCCCCAGCCTTCACCCCTCGTCCCCCAGCCTTCCGCTATCAGCCCCCAGCCTTCACCCCTCGACCCCCAGCCTTCTACTATCAGCCCCCAGCCCAGATCGCGCAGCTACCAGGCACCTCCAAAAGACAATTCTGTGGAACTCTACCAGCACTAAGCACTCCATCAGACCTTCAGCCATCACCCACACCACTCAAGCCTTGGAGCGGGCAGAGTGGAATGCGCCTAGCCCTTGGAAGCTCACAACGGCCATTGCTGAACACCCCGCCTTCTCGCGTTGCCGTCAGTGAGGATGCTGAGGACAATGCGTACCCACCATTGTCCCCAGTCCAGCGACCGTCTGCCACTACGTCCCGCCAGCCGCCAGTGCACAGTCCCCTGCAGGAATTTATAACCCCTCAGGAGACCTTCACTGGCGCAACTGCGACACAAGCAGCAGGCCCTCCACACATGACCACAAACAACCTTTTCAGCTCGGAAGAGGAAGTAGAAAGCCCCAGCAAACGACTTGCCCGCACTCCCCGACAGCTTCCAGAACCCACACCAGCCAACCAGCTTCCTGCAAGCCAACCGTCCGGCAACGGGTCAAGCAGCTCCTCCGACAACAGTGGATCCCACCCCAGTCAGTCATCGCATGGACCAGGAGGTAATCCAGGGGGTGATCCTGCCAGTTCTTCTGACAGTGACGGTGTCCCCGATGATGAGGCAGATACTGGAGGACCACCTGATCAACCAGGAGGCCACCCCCCCAGCCCACCGGACTCTGACGATGAACCACCCCCACCTTCTGAAGAGGATCAGGGACCACCTCCACCAGACTTTCAAGGGGATGTGAGCGACGCTGATAGCAATGACAGCGAACGTCACGTTGCACTCATGATCGGTGTCGGTTCCGTCCTATCATGGCAGCTTCCAACAGAAGGATCACAGCTACACGGCGGCAGCGTATCACACACCAGAGCCTGGCTTCTGATGATGAAGAGCTACATTGTCAACATCAAGAGAGACCTTGCAGTGGAAGAGTTGTGGGAACAGATGATGGTACAAGTCTATGAGAACTCTCAACCATTCGTCTTGTTTACAGACAACAGAGCCGCGTGGATCCAGGAGTGCAATGCTCTCCAGACACAAAACTCCTTGAATGGAGCCCTCCAAGTCAACGAGCATGGTCAACCGATCATGAACCCTGCCACTTGGAAGCTGAAGCTCATTCATTTCTACGAGCTGGTCAAAACTGGACTAGCACTCGCACTCAAGGTAACCCCTCTCGATGCCAAGGAGGAGTATGAGAAGTTTGACTGCTACGACAATGCAGGCCTCTTATACCCCATGCCTCGCATCTTGATGTCAGAATTCACAAAGAAGTACGAGGAGTTTGATATCCGGGCTGGACAGCCCCATTACCGGGAGGCCATGGCCAAGGTAGCCAAACTACTTGATCGCATGGCCCCCACCCTGAAGGAGAACTTTGGCAGCTACAAGGATGTCACCCCCCTCGGTTGCTGGGCAATCGCTAAGCTCTACAAGCTTGACCAAGACCAGCACACCCTGGCAAGGCTGTCTGGCATTGCCCAAACTGAAGCATCCAAGAGGGACGATATGACAGCACAAGGCATGCTGCTCTGCGTCTCTAAACCACCGACACAGAGGCCAACTGTCATGCCACGCCAGACGCCTGCTTTTCCCGTCACCCAGGACCCAAGTGCACTCAAGGGCAAGAACGGTGAACCCAAGTCTTCCACGGTTTGCGCTACATGCAACATCACTGGACACAGTTCCGACACTTGCTACCTGAACAATCCTGGGACCCCCAACCCATCCTGGAGCCCGAAGAACCCAGCACGGTACGCCATCTGGCGCACCTCAACAATCCAGCAAGGCTTCGCTCCACCTCCACCCTTGGACCAGCTCAGATCTGGAGTGCCTTACTACCGCTCACGGCAGGGAGCTGAACAACACAGCCCGCATACACAAATGCGTAACCCCCCTGCACAGCACGCAGTACAGACAGCCACAGACTCCAGTGCAACAGCAATCCTCCCTTCCCCCTCAGAACCCCAGGTACAAGGGGAAGAAACCTCGACCCTTCCCAGCAGGCAACCCAGGGAACAACAACCAGGGAAGCATGTCAGGAGCTGGTGGCGGGTATCAAGGTGGCTACCAAGGCGACAACCAAGGCACCCAGGGTGGGTATCAAGCAGGTTACCAGGGCAACAACCAGGGCACTCAAGGCAACTACCAAGGGCAGACAAGAGGCACTAACAACAACAGCATGCAGCAGCACCAACGGCCAGACGTCGTCATGCAAATGCAACAACAACAGCACAATCGGCAGATGCAGTTGCAGCAGCAACAGCATAACCAGCAGTTGCATGACACCGTCTTCGCCATTCGTGAGGAACTTCGTTCGCAACCCTCCAGCGGACGCCATGCCTCACACCCCCATGATCAACACAGCCGTAGCAACCAGCCACTACAACTAGAGGCTCCACAAGCTGCGCAATCTGATCTACCAGAACCTGACTGGTACAATGCAGCCCTAGTAGTCAGCTTCCGACAAACTCCAGAAGCAGAGACACAAGCTAGCTCACAGGCAATTTACAAGCCCACATTTAATCCTTCCACTGACGGAACTGGGTCAACAGCTGCCATCCCCCTACCAAGCGCTCGAGTATCACGGCACGTTACCCGAGCCCAGCATCGGGTGTAACAGCTCAGGATGCACTCAGCAGCCTGGGGAGTTAAGCTAGGGGAACAGTCTATGTGATGTACGTTTATGTGTAGTCGGTATGCGTAAGCTAGCAGCGCAGTAGGGTGTTACCTATGTAGGGGATGTAGAGTTGATCGGGTAGAACGTCTTCGTGAAGGAGTAGAAGGGTTCGTCCCGAGTAGCTCGAGTCTATGTACGCAACGGGTGCGTTGTGAGAGATGAGTCAGTACATGGGTATGGTACTGTATCATGTGCGTTTGTCACGTGGCTTACGGGTGAGGTGTACCCGTGTTGCTGGACGGCCAGAGTACCCGTGAAGGGTTCTGTACCGTTACACTCCCCCCCCTCCAGAAGAGATGCGGACCCCGCATCTGATCGTAAGGAAGTGGGATGTGAGTACCAGTCGTAGTCGTATGTGCCGTGCTCAAAACATACTTGATGAATCAAGTTGGTTTCGGAGAGAACCATTTAACATCCCTTTTGAGTACTCCGGGAAAGATAACTTTATAAATAAAGCAATCTAACCGCCGTATCGTATGCGTCGAGTGCGATGGGTTGGTGATGGGCCCGTTTTTCCGACGTACGTCGGGACATAACGGGCGTAACACGTGATTTCCATGCATCGACGACGTGAGGCGCACTTTTCTTGACCGCTTTGGCGAGTTCCCAAGTGTCTTGCTCCATACCGAAGTCTTGCCATCGGACCAAGTATTCGAGACGCCGTTTGCTGGAAGTGCCTATGACACGCGATTTCTCGCGCATGATGCATTGGATATTCCAAATCGGAGCGCCGTCAGAGTCAAACTCAAGCGGTTGTCCAACATGGACAACGCCATCGGAGCGCCAATGCTTTATCAAACCCACGTGAAACACGGGGTGGATACGCATCATCTTGGGCAAAGCCAAGCGGCACGCCGTGACTTTCCGGACGACTCCGGTGACCTCGTCGCGTGGACCAATGCATTCCGTAATCGTATAGGGGCCAACAAAACGAGGCGTAAATTTTGGTTTACCCGTTGCTTTGAACTTCATATTGCGGGTGGACAAGAGAACTTTATCCCCAAGGTTGAAGAAAACCTCCGTTCGTCGCTTATCGTAATGGGCTTTCTGCCGATCTTGAGCGGCTTGCATGCATGCCTTGCATTGATCTTGTCGTTCAATGTGATCGGCCCACCAATTGTTGGCAGCCGGACATTTCGATTCGACCTCCGCTCAAAGCGGCGTCGTAGGGTCGTAACCAAGGTACGCCCGAAATGGGGTGTTCTGAATGGACTCTTGGTAGGAATTATTGATTGCAAATTCCACCAGCGCCAAGGACTTATCCCAATCGTCGTGGTATGGCCCCACGTAGTGGCGAATCATGTCCTCGATGACTCGGTTCATGCGTTCCGTCTGACCGTCAGTCTGAGGATGAAACGCAGTCGAAAACGCTTGTCGCGTGCCCATTAATCGATGGAGAGCCACGCCGAAATGCCCGGTAAATTGCGCATCGCGATCACTCAGGAGTTTCTTTGGGATACCATGATAGCGGATGACACGATTCAGGTATAGGGAAGCGAATTCCTCTGCGTTTATCGTAGTATGACAAGGTTCGACATGAACCATTTTCGACAGTTTGTCGACGAATACCGCGATGGCATCATGGCCAGAAGACGTAGGCGGGAGCGCCGTGATGAGGTCCGTGGAGACACACTCCCAGAATTTCTCAGGAATTTCCACGGGAACCATGGTGCCGTTAGGTTTTGCGTTTCCGGGCTTGTTCGTTTGGCACTTATGGCATTGTTGGACGAAGGCAGTAACATCTGCCGTGACTTTGGCCCAAGTAAAAGTGCGGGTGACCAACTCCAATGTCTTGGTGCGACCGCAATGGCCCATGTACATAGGGTCGTGAGCTTCGCGGATAATGTCCAGGCGAAGGGCTGCGTCAAGGGGGACACACAAAAATTCGCGTCCGTACTTGTTCTTCTTGAACCAGTAACCGTTCCTGGAAAACTTATCGCGAAGGCGCTTGCAGCCCGGCGTGAAGTTCGAGTCTCGTTTGTATCCAGCCAAAATTCGATCCATGATGGACGAAGAGGAGGGAGTCGACGCAGCGGGCGTATGTCGACTGCGTCGTCGCGTTTCCTTGACCGGAACCGAAGGGACGGGGAGGACAGTCGGTGGGCGGGGAAGGATATCCACGACCGCGGGACCGACTGCAATAGGGCGCTGCTTTCTCGATCGAGGCCTGCATTCGCTGACCAAGAGAGAGAAAACTAACAGCTGGTGCGCAAACCGCGACGTCGGCGGGGGCAGAGAGGTTAGGATTGCGACTGACCGGGTCTGCCATATTATTGCGACCCGCGCGATATTCCCAAGTATAGCTGAAGGGCGCCAGGTCCTCCTGCCATCGGCCCATGCGTCGTGAAAGGACCGCCTTGGTGTCAAAATACGTGAGCGGGTTATTCGAAGGTGACCCCTTGGGGCGGGTTATTCGAAGGTGACCCCTTGGGGCGGGGTTTCATATGGTGATCGAACGATTGATACTCCTTGAACAACTCCATACCTTGGAGGAGACTGGAGACATGTTTATCGTTACTTGCGTTTTTCGGGAGGATGAACATACCGGATGTGTCGAAGGGTGCATCGTTTTTTGCATTCCCAATAGTGTTTCTAACACCGACACAACGTCTTCCGGAATGGGGTGAGCGTATATGAACTCGTTTGCGATGGAGACACGCATGCCAAACTCCGTAGAGAACTTCAGTGGACAAGGGGACGACAAGGTATTAGCAGAAGTTACATCAATGGTTGGGGTTAAGCCCAAGTTAGAAAACAGTTCTTCTTGAACTTGTAACAAGAGCTCAAGTGGCTCGACTACTACTACTTTATCGCCGCTAAGTACACGATCTAGGGTTGTCAATACCTGACCGGCCGATTCCTATTCCCAAATCGGGATGGGACCGTTGCCATCAAGGGCCCAGTCGGGACACGTAGTCTCATTGAGGGCCGGCCAGTTAGGCAAGTCCCGCGTGCGGCAGCGTCCGTCAGCATTCAGCGACCGCACACATGTCCTCATGTAGCGGAAGCAGAAGAAGCATCGAGCACCATTCTGAAGCCAGATGGTCTGTCCAACGCTGACCGATTTGTTCATATGCATGGCGTTCTGGGGGTCTTGACCCAAAAAGTCGGGGGTCCGCGGCCCGCTGGGCTGTGAACGGGCCCGACCAGCACCCTGTCCGTATCCTCCGCGACCACCACGGCCCGCGCCGCGGCTAATAGAGCCTTTCCCGAACGTGCGATCAGCACCTTGCAAACTGAGGACCTGCGGCCTTGGCGATCCACCCAGCTTGCCGTTGTGCGCCGGCTGCGTCGCACTACGTCCTCCACCACCTCGGCCACCGGCCGGGTTGCGACTACAGTTTGGCGCCAGCTTGGGGCTCTTGGCTGGGCGAGAGTTCATCTCCCCGCCGTCGTCGGTGGCTACTCCCTGCGAAGAGAAAGAATCAGGGTCAGAATCGGAGGGGGGTGAGTTGGTAAACTGGACGCGATTGAATGCAAGGTCCTTACCCGGGTATTTAGTATCCGCGGGGCGCTTGAAAGGGTACCTCGACTTTTGGTTAGCGTAACCTCCCCTCTGTTGTCGATCGTGCTTGTCCGTCAAGGACTTGCCACGAGCGGCGACAACTTTCCTCGCTTCGTCCAATTGCAGATAGCGGAACAAATCCTCCATTGTTTCGAACACAGTACCCGACTCGCGCCGAGAGTGTGCACCGGCGCGGAGTTCATCGGAGAGTCCCGTGCGAAACAAGTTTAACTTTTCGCGCTCGGTGAGCTCGGGGACTTGGCGAAATTCAGACTTGATGGCGTGGTAATAATTCTGCAAGGAGCGCTTATCTTGGCGGAAGCCACCTTCGTGTAGTTTGGTGAGAGCGACGTGTGATTCCGTTAATAGCTCGGGCAGGAGGAGCGCCTCCGCCCATGCGACGATTCCCATAAAATCTAACCCGTCCAACTCATCGCTAGCCCATGCCTCGTCGTAAGTGATGCGGAGTTGGCCCGTAAAAGCGCCCGGCAGGTGTGGAACAATGCGGTCGAACGAACCAAGGTACCCGTCAGAGAACTGGAGCTCCATGATCGTGACCATATTGAATACCCATCGGCGCAACTGAGCCCTAGTGCATCTGTCCGACAGTTTGTGTTCAATGAGGCGTAGTTCCTTTCTCATTTCGGTAACACGCTTGGCGAAACCAGTGTCGTGATCAGAGTGACGAGTGGCGCGGTTATCGGGAGGAGGGGTGATTGGCGGTAGCGAGACGGGCTCACCTGGCGGGCCTGCCGGGGCCAGGTGTGTGCCCTCGCGAATCTGTCGCGTCGGAGAAGGGGCGTCTGCGGGCAGCGTAGCTGCGCCCTTTGCACGAGGGCAAACAGCGGCCGGGGAAGCAACCGTAGGTACTGCGGGCGTCGTTGGGTGCTCGGGCTGCGTAGCCCGAGGAGCGCGATTAGAGGTCGGGTCGACAGGTGGAACCTGGAGGGGCGAACCTGGGGAATCGGCTAAGTCGTGGCCCGATGACGAGTGGTCGGAGACCGAAAAGGGGCCGTCGGGTGGTGAGTGAGCGTCGGTAGGTGCTGTCGGCGGGGAAGGGGTAGCGCCCCCCCGCACGATCGAACCGCGTTGCATTTTGCCAGTAAGGCCACCCGAAGGGACATAGACGTCGGGGAGGTGAAAGGGTTCTGGTTGAAACGCCGGGGCTACCTGAGCGACAGCTAGTTTATCAAACAACCCTGAATACCCCGCAACCCGCACCTGCCTGTCAGGTGCACGAGGCAGCGTTTCATCCATCTTGTCGTCGTTGGCTTCCGCCGCCGGGTTGTGGGCCTTCAGTTTAGTGCCCTTGAGGGCGGCGTCCTTGTCGGCAATGTCTTTGATGTTCAAAGGCATCATTTCCATCCACTTTTGCTTTCGCATCTTGGACGCCGTGTACAAACGGGTCATGCTGTCGCGGAGATCATCGACCGCTTGCAGCGCATCCACGATGTTCTCAGGATCGCATTCAAGGAGGAGGCTGTCAGCGTACGCGTTCATATGCACCACCAACTTGGCGTCTGCATACGGCGCGACAGGGTGGTCAGCGGAGTGGTAATGGATAAGACCTTCCGACTTAGCAGCCTTGGCATAGTTGGGCGATGCCTTGATCTCACGGCCGCGCAGAAACGCCTGCTTGCGCGCAGCGATGGCTTCCTGAGCGGCAGCGTCGTCATCGCGAGCGGCCTGAGTAAGCGCATGCTTGCGCCCCACCGTCCTGCCGTTCCCACACCCAACGTCGCGGGCGCCGCTGGAAGAACCGCCAGGGTCCTCAGTGTCCATTGGCACAGTCTCGTTGCGCGCCACAGTAGCTTGGCTCGCCGCGATCATGGCCATAACATCAGCCATGGTAATGGCGGCGGGAGATGCAGCCGCGGGAGCAGTCATTGGGCGCTTGCCATAGGCGACGTTCTCGCGAGTCAGCTCCGCGACGACCTCAGTCAAGCGGGCGTTCTCAGCGAGAGCGGGGGCGAGCGCTGCATGGGGGGAAAGACGTGGCGGGTTAGGCAATGGCGTCGGCAGATTGTGAAACAGTGCGCGATTCACGGGCAAAACATTGGGATGTGTAACCAATCGGGAAGGTGAGTCCTCGATATGGTCAAATGGATTGCAAATCGAGAAAGGCAGGTTTGTCCTATATTCGTCAGGCGTCAGACTGCGCTCACCTGCTTGAGATCGAGCAAGGTCGCCTTTAGCAGCCTCGAGCTCGGACTCCTTAGTCGCTAGCTCGACGCACAACAAATCCATGGCGGACCGTGAGGTTGCCGTGGCTTCAGTGAAAGCGGCTTGGAGGTCGGACATCCCCTTGCGACTCTGAGCCAGCGCCTTGCCGAGTAAGTAGTGGCTGTTCAACAGCTCTTGCCTCTCGGTAGGATTGCCATTGGCCAATGCGGCATCGGTAGCCGCGCTGGAGACGGCGAGGCGCTGCGTGAGGTCAGCGACTTTGGCGTCCTTAGCGGCTATCTTCGTCACAAACTGCTCGGTAAGGGCCGAGTTGGCGATGGAGCCCTGGTTGAGCTGCGCGCGGAGTTGTCCAATTTGCTCCGCCGCGATCAGGTGGTCACTCATGTGCTGATGACGCCTGCGATCCGCGTCCGCTTCATAGCGAGCGCTGAGCTCCTCAAGGGAAGGCTCAGCCAGCGGCGTTGTCGTCGGCGTCGTCGTCGGAGCCATGCCTGCACGCGGAGGCGGGGCAGCGGGCGGGGGCGGGGCATCGCGCGGAGGCGGGGCAGCGGGCGGGGCACCCGAGGGTGCCGCCAGACCATTGAGGCCGTCAACCAGCGGTTGCAGCGTACCCACTGACACAGAGGGCCGCGCTTCGGCGGACGCGGACTCATCCAGCGTAGCACCGAGCTCAGTGTCGGGCTCAGTGTCAGAAGACCCCATCCCTTCGGGATTGGTGTCGACCACTGACATCGTAGGCTGGTCAGCCGCGTCGTCGTTTACCTTGGTGGTTTTGTGTGATGCCATTCTGCGTAAGCAACAGAACAAGTCAGTAGGCTGGACAGGAATGAGTGGTGGGCGAGAGAGGGAGAATTACTCGCAACTCCAGGATGCAAAAATTCACCTGCCACAGGGACTAGTAAATTTCGCGAGCGCAGCGAGCTGATAATGCCTCAAGCGTAACTGTATATGACGCGTTCGTCCAGAATACGATGAGGGATAAAAGCACTGCCAAGGCACGTATCACAGGGCAACCAGGAAGGACAACGACGAACCGAAAAGCGCGACAGGATGAGCAAACGTGCAGGTGCAAAGCAACAAAGATGATGCAGCAAGCAGGAAGAGTCGCAGGACAGGCTCGGAAGTACGCTAATTAAAGCAAGGACGGCCTAGGTGGCAATGGAGCCGATGCTGTCCAATTGATCAAACCCTTCTCAGGATGCTTGGGAATTGAGCTTAAGAAGCTATGACCAAAAGGTCAGGTCGTGAAAGCAAGAATCGAGCGCGCAGGCCATACAGGTGTAGGGCAGGCTAGGAAAAGATGCCCATGCAAGACAGGTCGCAGGCGGCCTAGGGCGTGTTGAGCTGCACAGGACAGTCCCCGCGAGAACCTAACAGGCGCTACGAGCACTCGAAGCCAACAGGGAAGAGCAGGAACAGGGAAGAGCAGGAACAGCGAGCCGAAAATGCCAGAAAGCCGACAGGATGTCCTGGCGGGTGCGATTAAGTCGAAGAAAAAATTCGTATGCGTGCGTATGTGTATGCGTGAGGTCCCTAAGGAACGAAACCAGCTCCGCTACCAGTGTAACAGCTCAGGATGCACTCAGCAGCCTGGGGAGTTAAGCTAGGGGAACAGTCTATGTGATGTACGTTTATGTGTAGTCGGTATGCGTAAGCTAGCAGCGCAGTAGGGGTGTTACCTATGTAGGGGATGTAGAGTTGATCGGGTAGAACGTCTTCGTGAAGGAGTAGAAGGGTTCGTCCCGAGTAGCTCGAGTCTATGTACGCAACGGGTGCGTTGTGAGAGATGAGTCAGTACATGGGTATGGTACTGTATCATGTGCGTTCGTCACGTGGCTTACGGGTGAGGTGTACCCGTATGCCTTGCTGGACGGCCAGAGTACCCGTGAAGGGTTCTGTACCGTTACATCGGGCATCACAAGACCTCCTCATGGATGAGATGACAGTCTTGCGACGGGATCTTGATTTGATGTTCAGAGAAGTGCAGAACCTGCACGAGTTCAACAGGGCCTTGCAGGTCAGAGCCAGCGCGCAGCTTGTGTCACGCACAACCCAGTGGACACATTTGTACGCAACTACACTGCTTCTGGCCAGCTGAGCCCTTCTACAGCAACCTTGCTGCAAGGAACAGAGCCCAGGTACGGTGTACCGTACCTGGCCAACCTGTCCCACCAGACTGGCCTCTCGCTTAAGTCCGCAACTGGCCTCCTACAGTGCGTCAACCTCATGGTCCTCGTCGACACCGGCAGTGGTCTCAACTTCATCTCGCAATCTATGGCGGACTCATTGGGATACGATCCTCTCCCATGCCACCACAAGACGATTGCGTTCAATGACGTCAAAAGCTCCCTCACCAAGGAGATTCAAATGCCCGTCATTTTTTGCAGCGACACCCCCAACGAGATCAGCGTCAGGGCAACTTTTGTCATTGCCCCTGACAACACCATCTTCGATGCCCTCATCGGTACCCCACTAATGGCCATGCCAGCATTTCTGCCCTACCTGACATTTCACAAGAGAAACTCACATTGCGCCCTTTCCTCTACTTGTCCAGCGCAGAGCATACTGCCACAGGTCGCGCTTTGACCGTGGACTTGCCATTCAGGCCAGTATCTCGAACCAAGCAGCTCCCTTCATGCTAGGCCGCCGCCAAGAACTAGGGTATGTCCAACCTTCAAGCTGGGAGGTCACCAGTAGCGAAGACGGTCCAATGACTGTATGGAGCAAGAGGACTACCCAATCCCTCGGATCCTGGACTTCATTGGCATATAGGAGGGAGCTCACCGGCTCTTTTGCCCCCTCCCGCAAGCGCCTTGCAGCTCACTTGTCCTTGCACGTCTCTACTGAACGTCATAGTTCTGGAGCGTACATTGACACAACGAGCAGCAGCGATATCATCAACCACGTCCAACACATCAGAGCAAGAGGAAGCCACCTGGATTGGTTCTCTCAGCGCACGACGCTCTTTGACCTCCCATCCGCATTAATGCTCGATGCTCTCAGCCGGCCCCACAGTACGGGATTCGGAACCCTTGAGACATGGGTGTACCGGAACCCCCTACATGTGCACTACTATGGAACATACAAGTTGTACATGCAGTCCCGCAACATACCGGCGTACTACTTCCAAGATGAGCCTGTCAACGACACATTGGCAGCACGCTTCTTCCTCCTCTTCTCCGACGTCCAGCAAGCCCTCATGGACTCCCTGCACATCCCCTTCGCCGCTATTCACAGCCGCGACTGGACTGTAGCAGAAGTCCTCCAACCTTACCTTACAGCTTTGACGACTTCGGAAGTGCACCGTACCCTCCGCCTTGACACACCACTTCGTGGTACAGTCCAGTGCTTCACATGGCCTCACGGACCCTCCAGTAGCCCTGTCCTGGGAACTTCAACCGTTCCTTCAGACTACCTGAACTACTTGTTGGTTCTCCCGCCAACTGCTACATCCCTTTTCTCCATCCGCTCCTACCCCAGAGATTACAGGGATACTGCTCAACCACCAACGTGGGCGCCTGATGAGACCCCTTGCCGGGTCAACTCCTCCACTGCACACAACAATGTCATGCAGTACCGCAACATCCTCTCAGCAGCTGTGGAACACATCGTGAGCCACCAACCCAACCATCCTGCAGCAGGAGACAACCCTCGGCATATTCCACACCCTGCCTTCTGCACAGCTTTGCTCATTTCAGCAGCGGCATTGGTGACAACTTGGGTGCACCTTCACCCCCCGAGGGTACCATGCACTGTCCCAAGGAAGTACATCAGGAGCTCTCCAACAGGCCACAACTTGGATGGCCGCCGTGAGAACCTCCTGACTACACATCACCTCACGCCCACTGATGACCACAACTTGCTCGCTTCCTCCAGCAGATGGAGGCAAGTCATACAGCCACGGACAGAGCGGTACCTCATGGACATGGCAGCCAGCTATCCAGTCAACCTGGAGAATTCCCGCTTTGCTTCCCTTGTGGTCAGAGCTGTGCACAACCACACAGTTGTCATGTTCAATCCACTTTCGGAAACAGACACGCCAATCCAGAACATGGCGTCGTACAGAGAGCATGTTGCGGCAGGGGATGGACAGGTGCCCCCCTTCGAGGGACCACCCATCCACCCGACGGAGTCCATCATATGGAACAAATCTGGACAAACAGCACCCATCGACCTAATGATGGACATCCTCCGCTTCTTCCCCCACCTCCGTCGTCACACGCCATTTAGCATGTCCTCCATCCGATTTCCCACCCCAACTGGTCAGCGTTCTACGTGACCCTTCTCATGCATATGGTAACCCATGCGCACAACATGGACAGCTACAGCTATGAGATCAACAGTGACAACACGCTGTACCTTGGAGATGTTAACCTACTCCACAAGTGCATCCAAGACTTGCCAGCTCAGGACAACTTCTCATCTGTCCTAACCTGGGGAAAGGAACAGGGCCTGCCCATCCGAGTCACTCTCACCCCACGCAGTATGGGGGAAGTGCTCGACCCCAGGAGCATGGAGCACTCCGGGGCGTCCCTACACCTTTCACACCCATTGGTCACCCCAAGTGATCCAATCAGACCTATGACTGACGCTTCTATGTGCATCTTACCCTCAATCCAGGGCACCTACAGTCTGTACTCAAACTCCTACCCCTACTTGGATAGTTGCTACACCAGCACCCGCCTCTACCCCCCCTGTCCAAGGTTTCGGTTTGCCGCTGGACGCGTACGCAGTCGTGCAAGGACGGCAACCTGAGCCCTGTGCTCGCCCCCTTACACGACCAGCAACAGCATACTCTTCTCTTCTCTTTCCCTTCCAGGATACAGAAGAGCTACAGTGCCACCAACACTCGGGGAAGTGACAATTTCGCTAAATGTAGGCGAAAGACACGATTTGCAGCGGAACTGCAGATAAATGTAGGCGTACAGTGGACGAAATGTCTCGGCTCACCGCAAACCAGCGATCCCGACAGACACCCAGAACTTATCGTAGACTGGAGCGTGACCAATAACTCCTCGATCGCACGTTAACTACTGAGTTGTAATACGCGAAGGGGTATGCAGCTTTCTGTCGCTCGAGGGTCTGTTAGCAACCTTTTCGAGGGGTAATTCTTGCGAACCTGCGAAGCTCTGCCAGCAATTCCGAGATAGGGTGAACAATTAGGCAACGAAGTACTAGCTCGAACTACTTGTTGGCGAATAGCTTTCATTCGGGAAAATGGACTGGACACCCGAAGTCACCGATGTGCTTTCGCTGCGTGCGTCGAAAATGGCGCTGTTGTAGGGCGAAACCAGGACGATTTTAATCACTGTGATGAAAGCCTGAGTCACACTGAAATATTAGTGTGACTTGCGATAACCTGTCAGTGCTCTTACTAATTTTGATAGATGTTTTCGCAGGGTGTCCTTTCACCAGCCTTTCACGTACATTTAGCCAATGCGGATTGGACGCGGTATGGCGAAATAGCCGTACGATTAAAGCCTTTGCAATATGGCCAAGGTAAGCCACGCAAACCTTCATTCTACCTCTCGTACTGCTACATAATATTCTTCCCTCCCTCGCCCAACGCATGTGTTCGTTGCTACCTGATATTTTTGGCGTCCTGCTTTGGTATCTCCTTTCTTTCCAGCTTTCTTTTCAGATTACTGCGCAACGCCCTATGCCGCCTTCCGCATGGACAAGCGCGGGGTAGTGCGTCAGATTGTTTTTGAAATTTGACCAATGCTCTCGTCCTATCTCCTACACAAATTCCCGTACATTGGTTCCGCTAATTCTCGCAACCGATCCGTCTATGCTAGACCTGTGTAGGTTGTCAGTGCATCTGCTGGATGCATGGTATCTTGCAGCCAGCGGCCCTTTCGTCGTCAACTCCTCAACCAGGAAGCCCGGTCGGCGCTGCTATACTGCCACCGCATGAATAAGCTGCATAAATTGCAGCATCTCGGCAGCCCACCCGACGTTGCTCTGGACACGGTCAAATATGGTGGTATGTGGAGTGTACTGTCCCTGGAGCATGGCTTCAGCTTGGGATGGTGGCATGATTAGTTGGCTCTGTGCAAAGTAGGATGCTGGGACAACTTGCTCCCAACTCTTATGTGAGTCATACTTCCACCTGTTCTCTCCTGGGCCTGAGTAGAGCTTGAAAGGACATGGGGCCTTACACTCTAGTAGGATCTTGCACTGCCCTGGCTGCATGGTGCCCTTGAGCATTGTATCAGGAGATCATGCGTGGCAGTTATCCCTTGAGACCCTGCATGATAGATGGTGGCAGCACTGTGTATATTTGGCTGACGCACTAGACCCATGTCCATGGCATGCATCTTCACATTGGGTTCACTCGTAGTGGTTGTGGTAGTCTTGGAACGTTGCCTCTTGCGTTGTGGTGGAGACTGGTTCTCCTTGCTTTGCTGGGTGTTGGGTGACAGTCCAACCTTGTCTTTATGCTTGGGTATTTCGGATCCATTCTGCATGGTAACTCAGGCAAGTGTGTACAATGCAAGGCTGGGGTAGGACCTGAGGCTGGGGTAGGACCTGATGCTTGAGGCAGGTTGTACTTCCAGGGGGATCTCCCTACCAATACTCAAAAACAACACAAAGGGTGTCAATATATGTAACTATCCCCGCCCTTCTTTTTTGCAGGGACCCATGCTCTGTGTGGAAGCGGTCTGAAGGTTGCTTGTAGGTAGGGTTTCACAACAATGTGGCCTAGGGAATCTGACTTGATCACATGCCTAAATAGTGTCCACCTGCTTGCATGCCTCCTTTCGTGCAAGCCTGTCTGTATGCCTGCCTTTCTATCTTCCTCCCTAGTGACTGATTGGCTGACTATCTGGATGGTGACTGCAGCTTGGAGGTGCTAGGCATAGAGTGTTCAGCCCTTGGAAAAGTGGCTTGGTTGCCTGCCTGCGTGCCTGTCTGTTGCACGCATGTTTACTTGCTTGTCTGTCTGCTTGAGCGCTTGGCCATTGTTGACACAGGAGAAGAGGGTTTAACCTATCATCAAAAATGAAGTAAAGGGTGCTACATAATTTAACTATGCCTGCATTCTGTATTTGCAGGGACCATTGCTCTGTCTTCCCTCCCAGTTCTGATGTTCCACTGTCACATGAGGCTGCTAGACAACAACGTAAGTGATAAGTGAAGCTTGCTTGTAGGTGCGGTTTCGCAACAGTAGTGTGGCATAGGGAATTGTGTCTTGATTCATGCCTAGGTAATGCCCACGTTCATCTGTCTATGTTTGTGTCATTGTCTCTGTCATCGTCTCTGTAACTGCATATGTAATATGCTTCTGTCTATGTCCTGCCCTCCATTGATCTCTAGCGCATACCCTGCTCTGCTCATCACGTCAGTGTCCTGCCCCTTGCCGTCCTCCCTGCCCTTCATTGCTCTGTAACGCAGGCCATGCTCTGCTAATCACCATCCTGCCCCTATCCGTGCTCCCTGCCCTTCATTGCTCTCTAACGCCTGCCCTGCTCTGCCCATTACTGTCGTCCTGTCCTTTCCCATTATCCCTGCCCCTCTTTGCTCTCAAACTCCTGCCCTGCTCTGCTCATCACTGTCTTCCTGTCCTTTCCCATTATCCCTGCCCCTCTTTGCTCTCAACCTCCTGCCCTGCTCTGCTCATCACTGTCTTCCTGTCCTTTCCCATTATCCCTGCCCCTCTTTGCTCTCAAACTCCTGCCCTGCTCTGCTCATCACTGTCTTCCTGCCCCTTGCCATTATCCCTGCCCCTCTTTGCTCTCAAACTCCTGCCCTGCTCTGCTCATCACTGTCGTCTTGCCCCTTGCCGTTGTCCTTGCCCCTCTGTGCTCTCTAACGCCTATCCTGCTCTGCTCATCACTACCATCTTTCCCCTTGCCATTGTCCCTGCCCCTCTTTGCTCTCTATCGCATGCCCTGCCGTGTTCATCACTGTCATCCTGCCCTTGCCATTATCCCTGCCCCTCTTTGATCTCTATCGCATGCCCTGCCTTGTTCATCACTGCCGTCTTGCCCCTTGCCATTATCCCTGCCCCTCCTTACTCCCTAACGCCTATCCTGCTCTGCTCATCACTGTCACCATGCCCCTTGCCATTATCCCTGCCCCTCCTTCCTCCCTACCACCTACCCTACTCTGCTCATCACTGTCGTCAGCCCCTTGCCATTATCCCTGCCTCTCTTTGCTCTCCAACACTTGCCCTCCCTTATTCATCACTGCCGTCTTGCCCCTTGCCATTGTCCCTGCCCTCTTTACTCCCTAACACCTACCCTGCTCTGCTCATCACTGTCGTCTTGCCCCTTGCCATTATCCCTGCCTCTCTTTGCTCTCCAACACCTGCCCTCCCTTATTCATCACTACCGTCTTGCCCCTTGCCATTGTCCCTGACCTCTTTACTCCCTAACACCTACCCTGCTCTGCTCATCACTGTCGTCTTGCCCCTTGCCATTATCCCTGCCTCTCTTTGCTCTCCAACACCTGACCTCCCTTATTCATCACTACCGTCTTGCCCCTTGTCATTGTCCCTGCCCCTCTTTGCTCTCTATCGCATGCCCTGCCTCGTTCATCACTGCCGTCTTGCCCCTTGCCATTGTCCCTGCCCTCTTTACTACCTAACACCTACCCTGCTCTGCTCATCACTGTCGTCTTGCCCCTTGCCGTTGTCCTTGCCCCTCTGTGCTCTCTAACGCCTATCCTGCTCTGCTCATCACTACCATCTTTCCCCTTGCCATTGTCCCTGCCCCTCTTTGCTCTCTATCGCATGCCCTGCCTTGTTCATCACTGCCGTCTTGCCTCTTGTCATTATCCCTGCCCCTCTTTACCTCCCGAACACCTACCCTGCTCTGCTCATCACTTATGTATTGCCCCTTGCCATTAACCCTGCCTCTCTTTGTTCTCTAACGCCTGCCATTTCTTATTCATCACTGTCGTCCTGCCCCTTGCCATTATCTCTGCCCCTCCTTACTCCCTAACGCCTATCCTGCTCTGCTCATCACTGTCGTCTTCCCTCTTGCCATTATCCCTGCCCCTCTTTGCTCTCTAACGCCTATCCTGCTCTGCTCATCACTGCCGTCTTGCCCTTGCCATTGTCCCTGCCCTCTTTACTCCCTAACACCTACCCTGCTCTGCTCATCACTGTCGTCTTGCCCCTTGCCATAATCCCTGCCTCTCTTTGCTCTCCAATACCTGCCCTCCCTTATTCATCACTGCCGTCTTGCCCCTTGCCATTATCCCTGCCCCTCCTTACTCCCTAACGCCTATCCTGCTCTGCTCATCACTGCCGTCTTGCCCCTTGCCATTGTCCGTGCCCTTCTGTGCTCTCTAACGCCTATCCTGCTCTGCTCATCACTACCGTCTTGCCCCTTGCCATTGTCCCTGCCCTCTTTACTCCCTAACACCTACCCTACTCTGCTCATCACTGTCGTCAAGCCCCTTGCCATTATCCCTGCCTCTCTTTGCTCTCCAACACTTGCCCTGCCTCCCTTATTCATCACTGCCGTCTTGCCCCTTGCCATTGTCCCTGCCCTCTTTACTCCCTAACACCTACTCTGCTCTGCTCATCACTGTCGTCTTGCCCCTTGCCATTATCCCTGCCTCTCTTTGCTCTCCAACACCTGCCCTCCCTTATTCATCACTACCGTCTTGCCCCTTGCCATTGTCCCTGCCCTCTTTACTCCCTAACACCTACCCTGCTCTGCTCATCACTGTCGTCTTGCCCCTTGCCATTATCCCTGCCTCTCTTTGCTCTCCAACACCTGACCTCCCTTATTCATCACTGCCGTCTTGTGTAACGGTACAGAACCCTTCACGGGTACTCTGGCCTTCCAGCAAGGCATACGGGTACACTGTGCCACTGAGGTCAATGCGCAGCTGACTCGCGAGAATATCGCCTATCGTCGGTAAGTTTTGCTGTACTGAACCATTCTTGTTTCAAGAGGAAAACCTCTTGATTCACCCCTCTTAAGTAGTCCGAGCGCCAAGAGGCAATTTGCTTGAAAAATGCCCTCTTGAATCCCTCTTATTTAAGTGGAAATCAAGAGGTGTCTTGTACGTCTATTGATTCAAGGTCACTTGTTGAATTCTTGTTTCAGTGTAGAATCAATAGGTTGCCTTGTATGTGTCTTGAATCAAGATTACTTGCTGCTCTTAAATAATTCGAGCGCCAAGAGGCATTTTGCTTGAAAGCAGCTTGCTTGAACCGTTCTTATTTAAGTGGGGAACCAAGAGGGTGACTTTTTGTCCATTGATTCAGGATGACTTGCTCTAGGGGGGGACGTATAGGGTTTGGAAGGCAGTTTTATTTTTACATTTAACTAACCAGTAGCAAAGTGATGTCGCGGACTCAGCAGCCAAATAAACGCAAACCCATCCAAACCCAACTTCCTAATAACCAAACCCAACTTCAACCTAACCTCCTAAGAAGACAAACTGATGAGCTCTGACTAGCTATCTAGTATGTCTTCTGCCCCTGCCCCCCCCCTGCCACCCCGACTGGCTAGTCTAGCCAAGCTACTATTATATTATGAGTGACCAGCAGCAAGACCAGTGTCCTCATGAGGCTTCTTGATCTTGTTCGTCTACTCATCCCTGCATGCTGATGACTTGCTCCTTCTCCACCATGTCGCAATATGCGGAAGTCACTGCCTGCTGGAACTGCAGCAGCATGAAAGGAAGAAGGTGGAGTTAGAAGATTATTTAGTTGCTTGACCAAGCACAAGCCAGTTGGACAATCAACGAATCAGCAATCAAGAAAAGCGAGCAAGCATTCACGTGGTAGCAATTACGATGATGAGACAGATAGATGGTGCAGCATATAAGACACATGGTGCAGGCATATTAGACAGATTGTGCAGCATACAAGACATATGGTGCAACGTGCAAGACAAATGGTGCAGCGTACAAGACACATGGTGCAGCGTACAAGACAGATGGTGCAGCATACATGACACATGGTGCAGCATACAAGACAGATGGTGCAGCATACAAGACAGATGGTGCAGCATACAAGACATACGGTGGCAGCGTACAAGACAAATGGTGCAGCATATAAGACACATGGTGCAGCATACAAGACAGATGGTGCAGCATACGAGACAACTGGTGCAGCAAGGCAAATCATGCTGCATACAAGCCAAAATGGTGCAGCATACACGACATATGGTGCAGCGTACAAGACAGATGGTTAAACCTACAAGACAAATGGTGCAAGCGTACATGACATATGGTACAGATACAAGACAGATGAGTTCAATCTACTCAACATTGTGTGGTTACTATTAACAAAATATTGACACTGTGTAGATAGTAAGGGGAAACTGCAGGAAGGCACGTGTCAATCATGGAGGTACAAGGCATGATGAAATGCCCCGTGAAGGGAGGGGGAGGGAGGGGCAGGGACCGGGATCGGTTCATATTGGAGTGGAGGGACGGGACGTCTTGTGTGTGTGCTGGGGGGGAATGACCTGGGGGATGGGTTTGCACGGGAGGGACCGGGAGGGGTGGGATCCTGCCCTGCGTTGACTCTGTCGATTACGATTGCAGCCCTTTTTTCCCTCCTTTCCCTTTTTTCCCCTTTCCCGGAAGGTGGCGGGGATTGGCGTAGTTCGGGGGCGGGTGGGGTTGGCCGGGGGAGGGGACTGGGAGGGAGGGAGGGGAGGGATTTTTGGTTGCAGTGGCTAGGGTTATCCGGGAGGGAGGGTACGGACGGGAGGCGAGGAGGGCGGGAGGCGAGGGAGGGAGGGAGGGAGGGAGGGGAGGGCGGGGAGGGAGGGAGTTGTGTGTGTGTGCCGATGAATCGCGATGGATGGCTGGGACCGGGAGGCGATCTTGCTCCCCATGGGGGGGTCGTGAAGGATGGAGGAGGGAGGGATTGCTGGGAAAATTTTTAGGGATTGACCCCATGGGAGGTTTGATTTGATGGATGGAGGGAAATGGATGCGGGGGACAGGGCGGGGACGGGGGAGGGGGGGGGCTATGTGTGGGCCGTGGGTGGGAGTGAGGGAGGGGGTTGTGTGGGCTTCAGGGTCCATTTGGGTTCGATGGTGGACATGATGATGGAAGGGGAAGGAGGAAGAGGGAGGGAGTGTGTGCCGTGAACACCTGGGGGGTTCGGAGGAGGACCGGAGGTTGGTCGGAGGGCAGGAGGGAGGCTACGGGGACTTAGAGGTACTGGTGTGTGGAGGTGGTGAGTTATGTTGGTGTGTGCGAGTGTGGGTGAAGGAAGAGGGAGGGAGGATGGAAGGAGGCCCGTGCGGGGGGGGGGGGGGGATGTGTGCCCGGTACTTAGGGTGGAGGGAGGGAGGTTGTTTGGGTGCAAGTAATAAATTGACGGGCTGATAGGGAGGGGGGGATGATGGAGAGAGGGTAGACGGGAGAGGGAGGGACGGGAGGGTGGGAGAGAGGGAGCCGGGGGACGGGAGGGTTGGGAGTGGTGTTAGGGGGGGCAGGATTTGGTTCATGTGTTGAACGATGGAGGGACTGGACCGCGGATGGAAGGATTGTTTGTACGGATATATGTAGAGAGACATTGAGGGAGGCAATGAGGGATGGCCAGGTCGAGGACGGTGAGGGAGGGATTGGGGGGGAGGGGAAGGGGGGGGAGGGAGGAAGGGAGTAGTGTGTGAGTGTGTGGATGATGACATGGGAGGCATGGTATAGATGGATGGATGGAACGGTGGGGGGGGGGGGGCTATGTGCCTCCGGGGGGGGGGCTATGGCGTGGGTGTGGGATTTGGATAGGGAGGAGGAGGGTTCTGGGGTTATGGTTGATGCGTTTGGCGGATGGAGGGTGGAGGGATGTGTGTCAGGTAAATGTAGGGACCATTGAGGGAGGGATGATGGACTATGAATGATGGAGGGCGAAGGGAGGGAGATAGTGGCCTATGTGTGGGGGGCGCGGGGGATGGATGGAGCAATTGCACGGACGGATGGATGGAGGGAGGAGGGGGAGGGGTGGTGTTGGCGGGCGGGGGGGGTGGTTTAGGGTGGCGCTGCAATGTGTGGGGTGCGGTGGTGCGCATGGGAGGGTATGGTCGCGGGTTGCCTGGCGGTTTAGGTCAGGCGTTTGATGTGGATGGAGGAAGGATGGATGGAGGGATAGGATGGGATGGACCGGCGCCCCATCGCGATGGTGCTATGGACTGGATGATGGAGGATGGATGGGATGGATGGATGGATGTGATGGATGGATGTGTCAGGGATGGATGGATGGATTTGCATTGGCTTAACTACACACTACGTACCTACCTACCTACATAACTGCTGCTTACTCTTCTACATAACTAACTACCTGCTTACCTGTATCCTATGTAACAAACTAAGTACCTTACACCATCCTAACTCCATGCCGCCCTATTGCTTGTATACCGTTTGCTTCTTCCGGCAGCTGCCTGACTACACGAACCTACCTGCCTACACTCAAAAAACATTGGAATCCAACCACAATTAATTACCCGCACAAATCACATGATCTAGTTAAGACATAAGTTTTAAGGCATTATAGGCTTAAGTGATTAACGTTTTAAGGCATTATAGGCCTTTGGGTGATTTCATTTGGATGTAGCACACAAATAAGTTTAAGGATTATAGGCCTTGTTAGTGATAAGTATTAAGGATATAGGCATTGGTGTTTCATTGGATACACAAATCAAGTTTAAGGCATTATAGGCCTTAAGTGATAGTTTTAAGGAAATTATAGGACGTGTGGTGATTTCATTGGCTTACCACAAAACACAAAAACGTTTCAGGCAATCATAGGCTTTTAAGTGATACGTTTTACGGCATCAAGGACGTTTTTGGTGATTTGCCTTTGGATTACACAAAATAGTTTTCAGGCAGTTAGGCCTTTTAAGTGATAAGTTCTTAAGGTATTATAGGCCTTTGGGATTTCTTGGATACACAATTAAGTTTCAGGACGTAGTTGGCTTTGCAGTGATAAGTGTGTAAGGCATTATGAGAATTTTTGGCTGATTTCATTTGAGTACAACATAAGTTTCAGGCATGTTCGGACTTTAACGTGATAACGTCTTAATTCGGCACTCACTTAATGGTTCTCCTCTGGTTTTGTGCGTTCTCGCTCGTTTTCTTGCTACTTGGTTTTTACTTAGGTAACCATAACTTCCCACAGTTTTTAGGCAATTTTTACTGGCTCTTTAAGTGATAAGGACTTTC
>JACBWV010000858.1:4651539-4695666 GCA_013435795.1 Chlamydomonas sp. ICE-L | reverse complement strand
TGTTTCAATGACGTTTCTGTTTGACCATCTGTTTGTGGGTGAAATGCAGTCGACATTCCAGGTCGGATAGCGCACAGAGTTAAAGAGTGTTTGCCAAAATTTACTCGTGAACTTAACATCGCGATCAGAGATGATGGAAAGCGGATGGCCTTGTTCGCTGAGCACGCGCTCGTGGAACAGGGTAGCAATCTTTTCAGCAGCATCGTCTGTCGTTTTGCATGGGATAAGTTGACCATCTTCGTAAGGCGATCAACGATCACGTAGATCTGATCAAAACCATTCGATTTCGGTAGCCAACGATGAAGTCCATGGACAGTGAATCGAAGGGGGGCGGGTCGGAATCGAAAGGGGTTTGAAGGTTACCTGCGGGTTCTGATGTGAAATTTTACCCGTTGGCAAGAATCACAGTGGCGTACGTATCAACGACATCGAGTCGCATGGCAGGGCCACCAATAGTAGCGTGCAACATATCGAAAAGTTCGGTCGATGCCTCCATGTCCACTTCGGTTGGGTATCGTGGAAAGCAAACAAAGTCCGAGCTTTGAGCGAATTACCATTTGGTACAACGATCTGCGACTCAGATGCTGCTCGTATGGATTTGCCGGTGCCAACCCAGAAACCATCTGCCCGTTTGGAGAGGTACTTGGTATTGTGCGGATTATCGAACCACAAGTCTTCCGTGTAACCATGCAGAATATCTGGGGCTATTTCGCGCATGTGGAGTGGGTCATTTGCGGACAGCCTCTGAATGAACAAAGCCGTAGCCTCTGAGAAGGCTGGATTCCTACTCAGAGGGTCAGCTACGTTAGTACGGCCCGCGATATGAGCCCACTTCATGTTCGTGAAGCGCGAGAAAAACTCAAGATATCGTGCCTGCTTTCTGCTCAGCATGGGCTGATTTGCAAGGTAGACGAGGGGTTCGTGGTCGGTGTCAAGTTCGAACTTGCCAGTGCAACCTTCGAGGTAGCATCGCCATTCTTTCAAGGCCAAGTACACTGCGAGTAATTCTTGCTCGCCCGTGGAGCAGTTTCGTTCAGCGCTTGAGAATTTGTGAGAGTGGTACGCGATGGGTCGCCCATCTTGCATGAGAACGCCCCCTGTACCAACGACAGAAGCATCGGTTACCGCCCGATAGTCCTTCGCTGGGTCAGGGTGTGCAAGCAAAGGAGCCTTCGTAAGACTTTCTTTGATGCCGAGGAATGCCTCCTGGCAGGCTTGGGTCCAAACATTTTGAAATGCAGGTCCCTTGAGCCCTGCCTGTCGTTTTCCGAGTGGTTTCGGACTTGGTGTCACCGTCGGTGATTTTGTCAGTCCTGGCGGTTTCAATTTCGGTGAAATCGGTGCTGGCCTGTCTGTTAGATTCGAAATCTGGATTAGAGGGGCTGCGAGCGTCGAGTAACCTAGGATAAACTTTCTGAAAAAGTTAGAGAGTCCCAAGAACTGCTGAACTTCCTTCGAGGAGGTAGGTGTGGGCCAATCTGCAACTGCTTTCACCTTCGTTTCGTTGACTCGGACGCCTTTACCGGAGAGCACATGCCCTAGGTATTTGACTTCCGGTCTATAGAAGAAACACTTTTCTCGTTTAAGAAAGAGGTGGTTATCTTCAAGACGTTGTAACACAATTCGAATGTGTTTTTCGTGTTCTTCATCATTACTGCTGTAGATGAGAATATCATCCAAGTAAATGACGACGAATTTGCCAATTAAATCTCTGAACACGGTGTTCATGACTTTTGTAAAGGCCGAGGGTGCATTTGCTAGCCCAAAAGGGAGAACCTTGAATTCATAGAGTCCCATCGGGGTTATGAACGCAGTTTTTGGGACGTCTGAATCATGTAACCGTATGTTGTGGTACGCATTACGTAAATCCAGATTTGAGAACACACTAGCTCCTCGAACTGAGTCAAACAGATCGTCAATTCGTGGGAGGGGATAGCGATTTGGTACCGTGACCTTGTTCAATTTACGATAGTCGATAGCCATCCTCCAAGAGCCATCGGGTTTGGCGATGAAAAGGACTGGTGCGCCCCACGGGCTCGAGCTAGGGCTGATGTAGACTTTGGCCAACAAGTCTTTAACTTGGTTTTGGACCTCTAGCAGTTCTGCGGGGGACAACCGGTGTCCTCGAGAGAATTGTGGGGATGCCGCCTCCGTGAGGGGGCATACGAATGGGGTGTCAGCCCTAAGGTCATAAATCTTGTCCGCCGGGGCGAAGACCTTTTTTAAGTCCGTTTCGCAACCCGAGATTATCCGTTCGTGTTTCGTTTGTTGCACCGTGTTTGCTTGTGCTGCCGTTACTCGAATTGTAAAGGCATCGTCGTCTTGGTCCACTGATGTGACTAGGACTTCGAAACAATTGAGTTTTTGTTTTGATTTGCGGATAAACTTTTTAAGTGCTCTGTTAGACAGGACTCCTAGCGTTTTTCGCTGTGCTGTGTCAAAAAATTCGATACGTGCCAAAGTATAAGCAACCAATTCCTTGATGGAGAGAGGTTCCGACTCGAGTCGGGTGGAGTACAGTTCGACTGCTACTCTACGTTTATGCTTTTTAGCTATTTTGAAACTGGCTCTGAGACGTGTCTCTTCAAAACCAATGCAGCACCCCGTCTGCATCATCCAACTTCTTCCGAGAAGTGCGGTGGTGCCGGGCCCTAGCGTAGGGAGGACATAAGCAGATTTAATTTCTGACCTATGTTTGCCTAAGTTCAGGACAAAACTCGTTCTCGTAGTAGTGAGGACTTGGGATCCATCAGCTACCCGCACCATGACTGGTGAGCCCGTAAAGGTGGCTAAACCTGCCCTAGCACAGAATTCTGCGTCTACGAAGACAGAGTCTGCTCCACTGTCAATGAGAACTTTGCCAGATACCCCCGATAGGGTGGCCTCAAAGTGTGCGGTAGCTTGGTCCGCGTGGACACAAGCTGTTGTGCAAGCAGATATGCATGGAATGGCAGGAGGCGGGGGCAGGGTCGGAAGGCAAGGAGGGGATGTGGTCTGTGCTGTAGATGGTGTTACACAGATATCAGCTTGAAATCACTCCGGTAGAGTGGACAGTAGATTAAAGCAGCGGAACAGACGCACCAATCTATACACGGAGACAAGGATAACGTTACAGACACAGGAGACCCATAAAGGGGCACCTGTGGTGAAAGGAGGCGGTAGACAGGAACCTAACAGGGTACAGATCAGACCGGAGACATAGGTGACAGGAAGCTGCCACTGAGTTATCTCAAGATGACTCAGTCCCACGGGAAGCTGGCTCAGGAGAGCCGATAGTTCTAAGGGAGTACATAAGTAGTCACCAAGTCATAAAACGCGTGAGAGCACCGCTATACATGCTGATACTCCACCTATGACACAGGTGACATACAATAGTACTACTCCACCTATGGCACTGGTGACATAGAACTATATGTAACAAATTAAAAAAAAAAAAAAAAAAAATCAAAGAACTCCGAAAAAAAATCGAGAGAAACTTCAAATGAAACCCGAAGGGTGAAAGGGAAGCTATGAAGCAAGGCAAAGAACCAAAATTTGCCAACTGGATATAAGAGGACAACTAAATATCAAAGTCGGGTAACAACGGTATAGAAAACCCGATCCGGGAATAGGAACCTAATGCCAATCAATGATAACTTAAAGAAACTCTAAATGTAACCAAAGAAACCCTAAAATGTAACCAAAAATTCCAGAATACATGTAACCAAAATTCTAGAATACATGTAACCAAAAAATTGGTTTAAGGAGAAGCAGTCATTCCAAACATGCGAATGAAACGCCAGAACACCATAGGATCAAGGGGCTTGGTGAAGGGGTCAGCACAGTTGTCCTTAGTGTTAACATAGGCAACATCCACCTGGCCATCCTCCACCAGCTCCTGGATATAGTGATGGATGACATCAATGTGCTTGTTGCGAGGGAGCAGCTGACAGTCATTGGCCCAGCTCAAGGACCCCAAGTTGTCACCCTGAATTGTGACCAGGTCACAAGGCAGCCCTAGATCAATTCTCAACTTTTTCAACCATTGCACCTCCCTGGCAGTCTGAGACAGGGCCTGATACTCAGCCTCACTGGAGCTAACAGCAACAGTGGGTTGCCTTTTGCTCATCCAGTTCACAAGGCAGCCTCCAGCAAGCACAGCATAGCCAGTCTGAGATCTCCTGTCAGACCCATCATCAGCAAAGGATGAGTCACTAAAGACAGTAAAAGAGAAACCAGGGCTGTGAGTGTAAGTGAGGCCCAGATGGGAATGTTCTCTCAAATACAAAAGCAAGCGCTTGGCTGCAGCCCACAGGGGGGCAGTGGGTTGAGCAGAAAACCTGAACAGGTAGCTCACAGCAAAAGAAATATCAGGCCTTGTGCAGGTAGCCAGGTACAGCAAAGCCCCCACAAGAGAGAGGTACTGGCTATTAGAGGCCAGAGGTTCTCCAGGAGGATCAGTGACAGTGCACTTGGCCATGGGAACTGAAAACTTGGGCTTGGTAGCAGCAGTGAGACCAAACTGCTCCACCAGCTCAACAATGTAGGAGTGCTGGGAGAGGTCGATCTTAACACACCTGCCGTCAGAATCAAGTGTACAAGTCATGTCCAATGAAAGGAACTGGACAGGTACACCCATTTCCTTGACTTCCCACCCAGCTGCTTCCATAGCCTTGATCAGCAAGGCATACCTATGCAGCTCACTAAAAGCACAGATAAAGTCATCCACATAGGTCAGGACATAGCTCCACCCACCAGTAGAATCCCTCCTGAAATACAGAGCAGGTTCAGCTTTGCACATGGTAAAACCGTGGGCAACCAAAACCTGCTTTACATCTTTGCTCCAAGCCCTGGGTGCCTGCTTCAAACCATAAAGAGATTTAATCAGCTTGCACACAAGGGGAACATTGTCAGGACCAAGTTCATGAAAGCCCTCAGGCTGGTAACAGAACAGGTCCAGACCAGGTTCCAGCTTGGCATTCAAGAATGCAGTCTTGATGTCCAGCTGCCTCACAAACATTTTTCTATGAGTGATGGCAGCAAGGAGCACACGAAGACCTGCTTTAGAGGAGACGGGGGCATATACATCATGATAGTCCAGCCCAGGACGTTGCAGAAAACCACGAACTACAAAACGAGCTTTAAAACGCAAAGAACCATCAGCCCCATGTTTCTTGACAAATAACCATCTGCCAGATAGAATCCTCTGCCTAGGAGGCTGTGGAGTGAGGACCCAAGTGCCATGAGCATGGAGGGAGGCCATCTCATCCTTCATAGCCTGCAGCCAGAGATCTCTGTCAGGGTTGGTAGGTAACATTGCAGCTTTATAAGAGAGTTCAGTAGAGGTAGAAATAAAAGCCCCCACGTACAAGCAGTGTACTTGTACATGGGCAGCGGGGATATCAGCAGTATCAGCAGTAACCGGTAATAAAGCCCCCAGCGCAGCACTCATGCGTGGTTGAACAAGGCCGGCCTCCTTTGCCTCTAAATCGTCGAAGCCTGGGTACACTGGAACACCCCAGCCATACGCAGTATCTGACCCGGACCAGTGTTCGAGGTCATCACTCACATCATCTGTGACGGCCACATCGTCGCAATGCCTGGTCCGGTATAAACCACCAGGTATAGCAGGGGGTGAAGTGATCAACAACTCCCGCGAGCTATCCGAATAGGTGGACGGGGGGTGGCGACTAGTGGGCAGTGGACCTGTACTAGGTTCCACTATGACCCGAGGCTGTCCTAATCCTACGACTTCACCGACGAAACGTGGCGCAGAGGAAGGCCCGGCGACCCCCTGAGATTCGAATAAATTAGAGCTTGAAGGAACATCAGACTCCCCCTGACCCAATGCCGCCGCACGCGATACAGCACCATCATTACCTGGCCTGGGACGCATCGTCATCCCATGACCAGTAAAGCGGTCAACAATCGGGGTTGGTAAAGGGCCCAGGACATTGTCAGTAGTATCAAGCCCTTTACCGATGATAGCGGCAGGGGTGCGAGAAAAATACTGAGATCCATCATAGGGAAAGAGCCCAGGGATACAGTTATAGCTAAACTGTTCATAGAAGAGCACATCACGACTCTCTACCACCTGGCGCAACTTCGGAACCCAAACAAAATAACCCTTACTCACCAGAGAATACCCAACCAGTCTACCAGATAACGCCCTTTCGTCAAGCTTATTGCGCTTCTTCCCATTCACTAAGGTAACATAGCATGGGCACCCGAACACGCGCAATAACGATACATCAGGTAGACCCCCAAAGAACAACTCATAAGGAGTCTTGTCACCCTGATTAGGCAGCCGGTTGCGTAGGTAACACGCGGCGAGGAAGGCATAGGGCCAGAAGGACTTAGTGAGCTTAGACTCCAAGTGAATGCTCCTAGCTACATTACATTACATTACATTACATTACATTACATTACATTACATAGCTACGTTACATTACATTACATAGCTACGTTCTGAAGGACCCCATTGTACCGTTCCACAGTCGCATTCTGCTGAGCAGTGTAAGCCATGGACAATTCATGCACAGCACCAACCGATTCTAACCAATCCTCGAACCACTTCACTATAAATTCCTTAGCCCTGTCAGACCTAAGACACTTGAAAACAAATCCATGCAGCTGAGTCATCCATCTGAGGATGGTAGTTTGAACTGCTAAGGGAGCTTCATCCCTGGTTCTCAAGCACAAGACCTCAGCATAGCCAGAGTATTGGTCAGTGAGACACAGAACATAAAACTCCCCACGCAAGCCCCTAATATTAAATGGCCCCATGATGTCCAAGTGAAGGCGTTGTAATGGGGCACGGATCCTAGTTTTGCTTTCTTTAGGAAAAGGGATACGTTTTCCCTTTGCCTTCTGACAAGCATCACATGGGATCTTAGACAGTCTTTGCACCTGTTGGAGAGTGAGGGGTAAGTTCTGAACCAAACCCTTCCTTACAAGGTTGTGCATGGCATCATAGCCAGGGTGACCCAGCCGCCTATGCCACAACCATTCAGGAGTGGTAGGGATCACAACTCCACCATCCTCATCAACATCAAGAGCAAAAGCTGGATAATTTTCAGCACCATACAAACGGCCACGAGGGGTATGACAAGGCCTACATGCAAACTTGTACACACCATCACTGGATTCAGGGAAAGACCACAGAACAGAAGAGCCCTGTGTGGCAGTACAACTAAGACTATCAAAAGAAATCTTGCAGTTGTGAGCATGGGCAACAGCATTTACTGACATGAGGTTCACCGGACAGTGTGGGATGTAGAGAACATTGGTTAAAGTGATTGGTGTTGGTAACCAATCCAATCATACCAATAGAACCCTGACCACAGACCGTTGAACCACACCATCACCAAATTTAACTGCTGGCCCAGTCTCAGAAGCATGAAACACAGTGAACAAAGACATATCACCTGTGATTGACATCCCAGCTCCAGAATCAACATGCCAGACACCCTCAGACAGGCTCGGGCTGCAGACATTTGAAAATTTCGCAGTGCAAGAGAAAAGGACAGAGCGTACCTCCTATTTCTTGTCCAAAGCATACCCATCAATCTGAGCCTGCAAGGAGGCCAGCTGCCGCGGAGTAAGCACACCTGGAAGGGCCAAGGCCATGGGCACCGGATTGGTAACCGGTGCACCAGGCTTGGTCTTACGCAGGTGCGGATGCTTCGTGAAACAGCGATCCTCCGAGTGGGTCGTCTTGCTGAGGCATGGGCCCCAAGTGCAATCCAGACGCCGCTTGTTGGAACCGGAACCCTGAGAACCAGATCCCTGCCCACGCTGAAACGCAGAATTGGCAGGAACCTGGGGAGCGTCCCGGGACCAACCAGGATGCCTGGAGTCGGACCTGGGGAGAGCAATGTTCAAAATGTCGAGAGACCGATATGCCTCCAGACAAGACCAGTAATCTACAGTCTGTCTGTTAGCCAACATCATACCGTACTGGATCCGCAGCGATTCAAATCGGATCAAACGGATCCCATTCACAATGGTTTCCATGGCGTGGCGCTGAGTGACAGGATGTCCAGCACTGCGGAGGTCAGTGCACAGACTGCGAACCATGCGAAAGAAATCATCGACACGGTCAGAAGGGCCCATGTGCGCATTATGAAGTTCGATACGCATGAGAGGGACTCTAGAGGCAAGGGCATCAGACTGCGTCTTCCGGATATCCAAAAGGATATCCCGAGGGGTGGCAAAGTCCTGGTATACCTTGACCATATCGTCCTCCATGTTCGCGAGCATCATAGTTAAACACATGAACTCCTGACGTTCGAGAGGCAGTGCACTGAACCCCAACAGTGCAGGATCAAACCGAGACTCACCATGAATGAGGGTATTAGACCCAGCTCCAATCGCAGAAGGGACAGGAGCCAAGGACCTACGAATGTCCATGAAATACTCCGCAGCAAGACCAGCGTCAAGAGCGCGCTGGTCGTCTATGTTCCTAATCACAGGAATGGACCTCGCAACACTCATAAGCAGCTCGAAATCTGGGCTAACAGGACACAGAGGGACAGGCACTCGCACAAACTGATAACCAAGCTTCTCGTGATCACTACGCCTCGTACCACCAAAGGAAACACCATGATCTGGGGGATACAGAATCCCAGAAGTGACTGGACCAAGAAAAGAACGACACCTGGTACCAAGCTCAGAGAAAGCCATCACTCGGCAATGCCTCAGCTTCACACTAACATTTGCCATTGTAGCCTGCATATCCATCCGACCGTACAAAGAGCGGTTCAAGGACTCACCATCCCGTCGATCCATGTTGATCAGGCGGTAGTCCCGAAGGTTCAAAGTCGGAGGAGATCCGCCAGTGAGCAGATGCTCCCAAGATTCGCATGACCGCGTATATAGCATAGGAGGAGGGCCAGGGGCAGGAGGCAGCTCCACCGGCGGAGGCGGAGGGGGTTCCAGGGAGGCACCAGCAACAGAGGTGCGTGCAGAGGAAACAGCAGCCTCGCGAGAGCGAGTGTGGTAGCCAGGGAGGCCACGCTCCATGGGGGCAGATGCAGAGGAAAAAGAAGCAAAGCCCTTCAAGAAAGTGGGCTTAGCCACCTCCGGGTAAGCCGGGGGAACAGGCTCAAAGGGAGGCGCCGACGAAGGCTGAGGCTGATACACAGGCGAAAGCTCTCGATTAGGCATCTGCTGATCAGGAGGCTCATACACCGGCGAAACAGCGGAAGTCTCAAAGACACGAGTGGCAGCAGCAGATGGAGTCACGCCACCGAAGTCAGCACTCGTAGCACTCTTCAAGTCCTCCTCATCATCAGTAGTAGTAGAGTAGTCTTCATCATAATTGAAGGGGACGCAATGAGGCTGTGGGTCTGATGCACAACGGATGATCTGTGTCTGTACACAACACAGCTTCATCAGGACATCCTCAACATCAGAGGACAGGCGTCGAACATTGAGAGAAGGAACCGTAAAGTTGGAGGATTGATCGGGGGGGGTTACTTCCTTGATGGCGGAAGGACCCTCCTCTCCGGCAGCAGAGGCCGCTGGCGCGCAGTCGTCTAGCCAATCTAAAGGAACCTTCACCCCCGTTGGGAGGATTCGGTCGCATCCATTGCTCACAATGACACTGCGGATCCCACGAGCCCATGAAACACCATTAAGTTTGGTAAGTTTCACAAAGCCGGCAGGAGGCCCTCGCGGAAGTTGCATTATCAAAGCAGTGGTAGTGATGAGGAGCCCAATAACCTATCAGCTTGAAATCACTCCGGTAGAGTGGACAGTAGATTAAAGCAGCGGAACAGACGCACCAATCTATACACGGAGACAAGGATAACGTTACAGACACAGGAGACCCATAAAGGGGCACCTGTGGTGAAAGGAGGCGGTAGACAGGAACCTAACAGGGTACAGATCAGACCGGAGACATAGGTGACAGGAAGCTGCCACTGAGTTATCTCAAGATGACTCAGTCCCACGGGAAGCTGGCTCAGGAGAGCCGATAGTTCTAAGGGAGTACATAAGTAGTCACCAAGTCATAAAACGCGTGAGAGCACCGCTATACATGCTGATAACAGATAGTAGGGGACGGAAACTGAAAAAGAACATCCCTATCTATGTCTACAAGCAGACCTACATCCTACTTCCTAACGGTAGGGCAGCTAGGGCACTTGGAGGGGGCAGTGGCTGTAGCGGCCGTGCGCTTCGTACCACACTTGTAACATAAGTTACCCTCCTTAGCTAGTTTAATAGCATCCGGTGTCCAGGGCTGACCGTCAGCCTGCTTCCACTTATGCTTTTCAGCAAATTGTAGCTGTCCCGCAGGGCTGGAAAAGGGCGGCGGGCCCGTTGCAGCTGGAGTCTGGGCCGTGCCCTTCTTGTGCTTGTGCTGGGTGGACCCCTCGTGAGGTCCACCAGGCCGTTTGCCTTTTGCCTGAACGTACATGGCCGAGGTAGGGGTTGGTGTTTTGGTGGCAGCAAGTTCAGTTTCAATGGCAGCAGCTTGTTCGACAAGCTCGTCTAAAGAGGAAAATCGGCCTCCTTGTGCAGCAGTACGTCTGCGGCATCGTGCCTCGATGGTTGGAATCAGACCAAACCGAAACAGAACTAGCTGATCATCCAATTGCATACTCCCGGCAATGCGCACTTCGTTTTGGAAAGCCATAGCGTAATGCCTAACCGTCGAGGTCTGCCGAATCGAGTTGGCATGCAGCCGTTGGCGTGCATTGATGTCGTCGTCAGCATGGTAGGGGTCATAGAAGTTTAGGAACTGAGTTTTTATCTCAGCCGGTGACGCGGTCATGAGGTGGTCTAGCCACTCGGCAGCTACCCCACCAAAGAAGTTTGGTATGTTGGATGGTACTAACATATGGTGCAACGTGCAATATGACTCTAGCAACTTCCACCAAATCCTACCCCTCGGGAGCTTCTTATCTTCTACCCCAGTCCAAAGGGATGGACGTTCATACTTGCCAACTAAGGGCCTCGGGACCAAGGGCAAAACATGTGACTCTACCTTAGCTGCCGCAGCTTGTAGCTCAGCCACTTTGGCCTTGGCCTCCAGCAGCTCAATCTGGGCACGTAGAGCCATTAAAGCGTCCGAATGAGGTCCAGCGGGAGGGCCAACAGCGGGCGGTCCTGCAGCGGGCGCTTCAGCAGCGGGCTGGCCAGCAGCAGGCGATCCATCAGCAGGGGGGCCCGCAGGCAGTCCATCTGTGGGGGGCGCGGGTTGTCCAGCGGGGGCGGGGGGCGTTGCAGGCGATCCAGCAGCGGGGCCATCAGGTGGTCCAGCGGGGAGCGTTTGCTGGGCCTTCAGGAGAGCGGAAACTCGAAGTGTCTCCTGTTCGGCATCCCTCATTCGCATTTGGAGCCGAGCCATCTCCTCAAGGTGCTTGGATGCGGTGGCCTCGGCCTCGTGATGGTGAAGAAGTTCGAGGCTAGCGATAACCTTGTCCTTCTCCACTAGGGCAACGTGCGCGGCAGCCTTGCCAAGCGGCGTGGAGTCAGGCCTTGTGGCGACCTTCTTGCCATTGACTATGACAGCCATCCGCGCTTCCTTCAGCTCCTTCTCGGTAGCTGAAAGGTCGGGAGGCGAAGGTGCCGGCCCTCCAGCGCCTTTTCTTTTCTCCTTGGAGAGCTCGTGCAGCTCCCAAGCCTTGACTTGCTGGACGAGCTCCTCGTGGTCCATGTCGTCAACATCCGGGACCTCAGAAGGTGGAGCCGCAGCAGCTTGGGCTGAAGAAGAGGCCATACTCGGTGATGGTGGGCTCGAGGGGACGTCGGGGGTGGGGAGTGTCAGCATGAATTGCGGTGCTCTCACGCGTTTTATGACTTGGTGACTACTTATGTACTTCCTTAGAACTATCGGCCCAGACAGTGTTTCTGTCTGTACTGTGTCAGCTTCCCGTAGACTGTGTCATCCTTCATGACACGGTGACAGCTTCCTTTTGACTGCGTCATCGGTCTCTCACTGACACACTCTGTATAGCCGGTGCCTGGCTTAAGATTCCTGACTTAGGGTCTAGTCAGGTTACATGCATCCGCCTCTCCCACCGCTGGTGTTCTTTGGCGTCCGCCTGTCCTTGTAACGCTATTCTTGTCTCCGTGTATAGATTGGCGCGTCTGTCTCCGCTGCATACATCTCTCTCCACTCTTCGAAGTGCTTTCTAGCTGATAGGTTACGGGCTTATTACTTCTACCACTGCTTTACAATGCAACTTCCGCGTGGGCCTCCTGCCGGCTTCGAGAAACTTACCCCACAGAATGGTATTTCCTGGTCGCGCGGTATGGAGAGGGTCATTATCAGTAATGGATGCGACCGAATTCTTCCTCTAAAGATTCGTGTTCCCACTGATTGGCTAGATGATTGCGCGCCAGCGGCCTCTGCTGCCGGAGATGAGTCTCCTTCCGCCATCATGGAAGCCACCCCCCCCTCCAATACCTCCATTTCTCCGTCTCCTTCTCCTTTTGTCCAACGTCTCCGACCTGAGGTTGAGGATATTCTGATGCGCCTATGCTGTGTTTCCACACAGATTATCCAGTATGCAAGGTCGCCTCCACCCGCTGATGCCCGCTTTACCTACGACACTGTAGACCTTGCTCTCCATAGCCATGAAGATGGCTATGCTTACGGCAAGTCTGACGACTCAGAGGAAGATTACTCTGATGATTGTATGGAAGATCTACAGAGTGCCAGAAGTGGCGACTTCGGTGGAGTCACTCCCTCTTCTGCTACTAGGGTTTTCCACACATCCACTGTCTCTCCGGTGTATGAGCCTCAATTGGCACCTTCTCCTGCGGTCTTCAAGCCTCCGTCTGCCGCTCTGCTTGCGCCGCTTCCACCGGACCTACCTGAGGTGGTCAAGCCGTCTTTGCTGCGGAGTTCGTCTCTTGGTCCTTTGGGTCCTCTACTCAACCTTGCAGAGCAGGCTCGCAACCCTGCAGAGCGGGCTCTTGGTGCTTACCATACTCGGGCTCGCGAGGCTGCTGCCACGAGTGTCCACAGATCTGCTGCTGGCACCTCGCAGGAGCCCCCTCCACCTCCACCAGTGGATCTGCCACCTGCGCCTGGCCCTCCGCCGTCTATGAATCCTACGCTGTCCGGCATATCCTGGGAACATCTGCTTGATGGCACACCACCTGTGCGGCTGGCTGTGCGGGACTGCCGGCTTATTCGCCAAGCCCAGTATGCTGGAGATTCTCTTGATCGCACTTTGTACGGTAGGCTGGATGAGGCAGCCACTCGGGCTAATCTAGATAGAAAGGGTCGCCCTAAGCGTGTGATGGCTTACTCTGAGCTGGGTCATGAGTGTCGTGCTTTTCTAGGACCTGTGAAGGCAGGGATTAACTACCCTTCCCCTGGAGGTGTTACCTTTGGTGGGATTGGGCGTAGGAACAATGATCTCCGAGGGTATCAGTATGTGAAGGTCCCTCTCAGTTTTGTTCCTGTTAGGCCTGATTTCGAGCTCGTTGCGAGTGTTGCGCGTTCCTTAGATCTCATTAGGAACTTAGATGATCAGCGCGCATATGATGCTGGCATTGCTGCCGAGTATTTTATGTCGGTTCGTGCCTCGTATGCTCCTGTGCCTGATCCTCTTGCTGCTGGACCCTCGGCCTCTCATGGTGAGTCTCGTGTAGATCCTGCACTGTTGGGTTTTAGTACCCTGCCCCTGGAACGTCAGGAGTTCATGTGTCTCACTATGATGCTTGCGAACATGACGGATGCGATGGTCAATGTGTATCAGGATTTTGCCACTCCTCGGGATATCTTCTTGCATATCCGAAGACAGCGTTCTGATGCTCTTGCTGCTCGTGTCCCTCTCATGCTTGTTGAGCTTCGGCGTGCAACCATGGACAACTCTGAACCTGTAGATGTGTTCTTTCGCAGGGTCCGGGGCTTGTGCACTGACCTCCGCAGTGCGGGATACCCACAGCCTCAGCGCCATGCCATGCATACTATTATTAATGGCATCATGCACCCCCGCTTCGACTCTCTGCGGCTACAGTTTGGTCTCGCACTGCATCAGAACCAGCCTGTTGATTACTGGACCTGTCTGGCAGCATATAGATCATTAGATTTCTTGAACGTGTCTCTCCCTAAGTCTGATCTGAGGCATCCTGGTTGGTCCCGCGATCCTCCCCAAGTCCCTGCCAATGCTGCTTTTCAGCGTGGCAGGGGACCTGGTCCTCAGGATTCCGGGACTACCAAGAGGCGCTTGGATTGCACTTGGGGCCCCTGTCTTTCCAAAACGAGCCACTCGGAGGACCGTTGCTGGACGAAACATCCGCACCTGCGAAAGGCCAAGGCTGGTGCACCGGGCATTGAACCCGTGCCCGTTGCCTTGGCCCTTCCAGGTTCGCTGACTCGCAAGCAGTTGTCCTCCTTGCAGGCTCAGATTGATGGGTACGCCATGTCCAAGAACTAGGAGGTACGCTCTGTCCTATTCTCTTGCACTACGAAGTTCTCTAACGTGTGTAGCCCTAGTCTTTCTGAGGGTGTCTGGCATGTGGACTCTGGAGCTGGAATGTCAATCACGGGTGATAAGTCTTTGTTCACTGTGTTTGAATCTTCTGCTGTTGGGCCTACGGTTCGATTTGGTGACGGGGTGATTCAACGGTCAGAGGGTAAGGGATCCATTGTGTTATGAAGTGATTGGTTACCAACATCAATCACTCTAACCAATGTTCTTTATATCCCTCACTGTCCGGTAAATCTCCTGTCAGTAAATGCTGTGGCTCATTCTCTCCACTGCCAGGTTTCTTTTGATAGTCTTAGTTGCACTGCCACTCAGGACTCTTCTGTTCTCTGGTCCTTCCCTGCCTCCAGTGATGGTGTGTACAAGTTTGCATGTAGGCCTTGTCACACCTCCAGTCGTTGTTTAAGAGTTGCTGACAATTATCCAGCGTTTGCACTTGATGTTGATGAGGACGGTGGAGTTGTTCTCCCTACCACTCCTGCATGGTTGTGGCATAGGCGGTTGGGTCATCCCGGCTATAGTGCCTTACACAAACTTGTCAAGAGTGGTATGGTTAAGAACTTACCCCTCAGTCTGGGTCAAGTGCAAAAGTTGGGTAAGATCCCATGTGATGCTTGTCACAAGGCTCAGGGCAAACGTCTCCCTTTTCCTAAAGAAAGCAAAACTGAGATCCGTGCACCTCTCCAACGACTTCACTTGGATATAATGGGACCAGTTCATATTAGGGGTCTGCGTGGGGAGTTTTACATCCTGTGCCTCATAGACCAATTCTCTGGCTTTGCTGAAGTATTGTGCTTGAGGACCAGGGATGAAGCTCCCTTAGCAGTCCAAACGATCATCCTCAGATGGTCAAATCAGCTGCAGGGGTTTGCCTTTAAGTGTCTGAGATCTGACAGGGCCAAGGAGTTTATAGTTAAATGGTTCGAGGATTGGCTGATATCGGTTGGGGCAGTACATGAGATATCGTTGGTGTACACTGCCCAGCAGAACGCAACTGTGGAAAGGTATAATGGGGTCTTGCAGTCTATAGCTAGGAGTATCCACCTGGAATCAAAGCTAGCTAAGTCTTTCTGGCCTTATGCCTTCCTAGCTGCTTGTTACCTTCGTAACCGACTGCCCAATCAGGGACGCAAGACACCTTATGAGTTGTTTTATGGGGTGATGCCTGATGTGTCGTTGTTACGTGTGTTTGGATGCCCCTGCTATGTCACGTTAGTCAATGGGAAGAAACGTAACAAGCTGGACGAAAGGGCGTTATCTGGTAGACTGGTTGGGTATTCTCTGGTGAGTAAGGGTTATTTTATTTGGGTTCCTAAGTTGCGCCAGGTAGTAGAGAGTCGTGATGTACTCTTCTATGAACAGTTTAGCTATAACTGTATTCCTGGGCTTCCTCCCTATGACAGGTCGCCGTATGTTTCTAGCATCCCTGCCGCTATCAACGGACACATGCCTGAGGCTGCGGTCCATTCCCTAGATCCTTTGCTTTCCCCAATTGTTGACCACTGTCCTGGCCATAGGATGATTCTGCGTCCCAGGTCAGGGGCTGCTGGTACTGTATTGCGTGAGAATGCACTGGGCGGGCGAGGTTCTGCAGTTCCTATGGATAAAATCTTAGCCGAATCTCAGGGGGTCGCCAGGCCCTCCTCTGCGTCAAATTCCGTCGGTGAAGCTCTAGGATTACGACAATCTCAGATCATAGTGGAGCCTCTTATAGGTCCATTGTCTAATAGTCACCCTGCTCCAATCATCTTGGATGGCTCGAAGGGGTTGGTGAGCGCTTCGCCTCCTGCCGTTCCTGATAGATTAATCGGGAGCCCGGGTGATGATGTAGCCTTTGCCGATAGTGCAAGTGATGATCTTGATCATTGGTCAGGCTCCGATACTGCGTATGGCTGGGGTGTTCCAGTCGACCCAGGCTTCGTTGAATTAGAGGCAAATAAGGCCGGCCCTGTTCAACCAGGCAGTAGTTCTGCACTGGGGGCTCTACTACCGGTTACTGCTGATACTGCTGATATCCCCGCTGCTCATGTACAAGTAAACTGCTTGTACGTGGGAGCATCTGTTGCCCCCTCCACTGAACTAACCTATAAAGCTGCCATGCTCCCTACCAACCCTGACAGGGATCTATGGCTTCTTGCTATGAAGGATGAGATGGCTTCCCTACATGCCCATGGTACTTGGGTACTCACTCCACAGCCTCGTAAGCAAAAGATCCTGTCAGGCAGGTGGTTATTTGTGAAGAAGATTGGGGTTGATGGTTCTATACGCTTCAAGGCACGTTTTGTGGTACGTGGCTTTCTGCAACGTCCTGGGCTGGATTTTCATGACGTATATGCCCCTGTCTCCTCTAAAGCAGGTCTTCGGGTGCTCCTGGCTGCCATCACTCATAGAAAGATGTTTGTTCGGCAGCTGGACATCAAAACTGCGTTTCTGAACGCTAAGCTGGAACCTGGTCTGGACCTGTACTGCCGCCAGCCTGAGGGCTTTCAGCACCTTGGTCCCAACGGTGTTCCCCTTGTGTGCAAGCTGCTCAAGTCTCTTTATGGATTGAAGCAGGCACCCAGGGCTTGGAGTAGGGATGTCAAGCGGGTTCTGGTTGCACACGGCTTCACTATGTGCAAGGCTGAACCTGCTCTGTATTTTAGGAAGGATTCTGATGGTGGGTGGAGCTATGTTCTGACCTATGTTGATGATTTTATCTGTGCTTTTAGTGAGCTGGATAGGTATGTGTTGCTTATCCAGGCTATGGAAAAGGCTGGCTGGGAGGTCAAAGAGATGGGTGTTCCGGTTCAGTTCCTCTCTTTGGACATGCATGTTACACTTGATTCTGAAGGCAGGTGTGTTCAGATCAACATCTCTCAGCACACCTACATTGTTGATCTGGTGGAGCAGTTTGGTCTTACTGATGCTGCCCCACCCAGGTTTGCTGCCCCCATGGCCAAGTCCACCGTTTCTGACGCCCCTGGAGAACCCCTGCCGTCTAATAGCCAGTACCTCTCTCTTGTGGGTGCTTTGTGTCAGCGTATACTACTAGAACACGAGTGCCATACAGGCATCTGATCAGATGCCAATAAGGCGCTCGTGTCCTAGTAGTATACGCTGACAATAATGCATGTCCCGGGAGGAGAACAGATTAACTCGTGTTCTAGTAGTATACGCTGACACTTTGCTATACCTGGCTACTTGCACCAGGCCTGATATTTCTTTTGCTGTGAGCTACCTGTCCAGGTTTTCTGCTCACCCTACCGTCCCTCTCTGGGGGGCTGCCAAGCGGTTGCTCTTGTATTTGAGAACACATTCCCACCTGGGTCTCACTTACACCCACAACCCTGAGTTCTCTTTTACTGTCTTTAGTGACTCATCCTTTGCTGATGATGGGTCTGACAGGCGGTCTCAGACTGGCTTTGCTGTGCTAGCTGGGGGGTGCATAGTGAACTGGATGAGCAAGAGGCAGCCTACTGTTGCCATTAGCTCTAGTGAGGCTGAGTATCAGGCCCTGTCCCAGGCTGCCAGGGAGGTACAATGGTTGAAGAAATTGAGGGTGGATCTGGGTCTGCCTTGTGCTTTGGTTACCATTCAGGGTGACAACTTAGGGTCTCTAAGTTGGGCCAAAGACTGGCAGCTCCTGCCTCGCAGCAAGCACATTGATGTTATTCATCACTACATCAAGGAGCTGGTGGAGGATGGTTCACTGGATGTTGCCTATGTTAACACCGTGGATAACTGTGCTGACCCCTTCACCAAGCCCCTTGATCCTGCTGTGTTCTGGAGGTTTGTCCGCATGTTAGGTATGACCGCTTCTTCTTAGGGTCATCCTTGCATTTGGTCATATTAGTTTCTTTTCGTTATCAAAGTTTGGCATTAGGTTCCTATTCCCGGATCGGGTTTTCTATACCGTTGTTACCCATTTTTGATATTAGTTTTTCCTCTCTTTCTAGCTTGGCAAATTGTTTTAGAATTTTTTGCCTTGTTTCATTCCTTCCTATAACCCTTTGGGTTCCATTTGAAGTTCTCTCGATTTTTTCGGAGTTCTTTGATTTTTTTTTTTTATATATGTTACATAAAGTTCTATGTCCCCAGTGCCATAGGTGGAGAGGTAGTATTGTATGTCACCTGTGTCATAGGTGGAGTGTCAGCATGAATTGCGGTGCTCTCACGCGTTTTATGACTTGGTGACTACTTATGTACTTCCTTAGAACTATCGGCCCAGACAGTGTTTCTGTCTGTACTGTGTCAGCTTCCCGTAGACTGTGTCATCCTTCATGACACGGTGACAGATTCCTGTTGACTGCGTCATCGGTCTCTCACTGACACACTCTGTATAGCCGGTGCCTGGCTTAAGATTCCTGACTTAGGGTCTAGTCAGGTTACATGCATCCGCCTCTCCCACCGCTGGTGTTCTTTGGCGTCCGCCTGTCCTTGTAACGCTATTCTTGTCTCCGTGTATAGATTGGCGCGTCTGTCTCCGCTGCATACATCTCTCTCCACTCTTCGAAGTGCTTTCTAGCTGATAGGGAGTAAAGCGAGTGGCGCGGTTTGAAAGCGCGACCAGGCTCAAGAAACCAATTGTGGTATATGAATACCTTGTAACACGGAGTGTCTTGTAACTGGAAGCCTAAGAAATGATCTCAGGAGTTTAGACGGCCCTAAGAGTCAGAAGCACGGCTTAAGACTCCCTTCCCGCTTCCAGCGCGTCTAGACCCTAATGGAACCCTCGTTTTAGGTATTCCCGAGTAGCTGATCAGACACTGATCGGTTTCAACTGCCTACTATCAGCATGAATTGCGTTGCTCTCACGCGTTTTATGACTTGGTGACTACTTCTGTACTCCCTTAGAACTATCGGTCCTGACAGTACTGTGACAGCTTCCCGTACTGACAGCTTCCCGCAGACTGTGTCATCCTTTGAGTGACTCAGTGGTGACAGCTTCCTGTCAGCTAGGTTACCGTTGCATCTCTATGTGGATATACCTGACTTAGGTTCTAGTTAGGTTATAGTCAACGGTCTCTTCCACCACTGGTGCCCCTTGATGGGTCTCCAGTGCTTGTAAAGCTATTCTCGTCTCTGTGTATAGATTGGCGCGTCTGTCTCCGCTGCATACATCTCTGTCCACTCTTAGAAGTGATTATAGCTGATAGGTTACGGGCTTCATCTCTTTCTACCACTGCTTTATAATGCAACTTCCTCGTGGGCCTCCTGCCGGCTTCGAGAAGCTTACCCCACAGAATGGTTTGTCTTGGTCGCGTGGTATGGAGAGCGTCATTATCTCTAATGGCTGCGACCGGATTCTTCCTTTCAAGATCCGTGTTCCCACGGATTGGCTTGATGATTGTGCGCCAGCGGCCTCTGCTGCCTTAGATGAGTCTCCTTCCGCCATCATGGAAGCCATCCCCCCCAGCCATCCCACCATTTCTCTCCCTCCTTCTCCTCTTATCCAACGCCTCCGTCCTGAGGTAGAGGATATTCTGATGCGTCTATGCTGTGTCTCGACACAGATCATCAAGTACAGGAGTTCTCCTCCGCCTGCTGATGCTCGCTTCTCCTATGACCATGCTGATCTTGCTCGTCATAAGCATGGAGATGGTTACTACACTGACAACACTGAGGATGACGACGAAGAGGCAGATCTACCGAGTAGTGACTTCGGTGGAGTTTCTCCCTCCTCTGCCACTCGTGTCTTTGATTCTCCAGTGTTTGAGCATCCACTGGCGCCTCCTCCTCCTGTCTTGAGGCCTCCGTCTGCTCCTCCTGTTCCACCGTCTGGTGGCTACAACACTCGGTCTCGCGAGACTGCTGCTGCGAGTGTCTCCAGCGCTGCTGCTGACCCCTCCCTGGAGCCACCTCCACTTCCACCAGTGGATCTGCCCCCTTCCCCTTCTCCTTTTCCTCCCCCCTTGCCGCTTTACCCTACTCGCTCACTGGGATGCTTATCCTGGGAGCACCTGCTTGATGGCTCCCGTCCTATGACCATGGATGTGCGGATGTCCCGCCTTGTTCGCCAGGAGCAGAATGCTGGTGACTCTTTGGACCGCACTTTGTACGGTAGGATGGATCAGGCGGCCACTAGGGCTAATGTAAATCAGAAGGGGGATCCGCGGGTGATGATTTTCTCTGAGTTGGGCCATGCTAGCCGTGCTTTTCTCGGGCCTGTGCAGGCGGGTATTTCCTACCCTCGTCCTGGTGGTGCAACCTTTGGTGGATCTGGTGTTAGAAATGCGAATCTTCGCAAGTACCAGTTTGTTTCAGTCCCTCTCAGCTTTGTTCCTCCTAGGCCAGATTTCGAGCTACTTGTGCGTGTTGCGAGTTCCTTGGGTGAGATTAGAAACCTTGATGACCAGCGTGCGTATGATGCTGGCATCGCTGCTGAGTACTTTCTGGCTGTTCGCGCGATGTACGATGTTTCGCCGGCTTCCCCTGCTGCATCACCACCGGCCTCTCCTAGTCAGTCTCGTGTAGATCCTGCCCTGTTAGGATTTAGTACCCTGCCCATTGCGCGCCAGGAGTTCATGTGTCTCACGATGATGCTAGCAAACATGACGGAACCGATGGTACAGGTCTATCAGGATTTTGCTACACCTCGCGATATCTTTGTGCATATCAAGAGGCAGCATTCTGATACCCTTGCTGCTCGTGTCCCCCTCATGCTTGTTGAGCTTCGTAGTGTAACTATGAACAATTCTGAACCTGTAGACGTGTTCTTCCGCAGGGTGCGGCAGTTGTGTACTGACCTTCGCAGTGCGGGATACCCGCAACCGCAACGTCACGCGATGCACACGATTATCAATGGCATCACTCACCCTCGCTTCGATTCGCTGCGCCTACAATTTGGTTTCGAGCTGTACCAGAACAAAACTGTTGATTACTGGACCTGTCTTGCAGCATATAGATCATTAGATTTTTTGAATGTGTCTCTCCCCAGGTCTGATCCAAGGCATCCTGGTTGGTCCCGTGACTCTCCCCCAGTCCCTGCCCATGCTGCCATCCAGCGTGGCCGGGGGTCTGGTTCTCAGAGTTCCGGGGCTCCCAAGAGGCACTTGGATTGCACTTGGGGCCCCTGTCCTTCCAAAACGACCCACTCGGAGGACCGTTGCTGGACGAAGCATCCGCACCTGAAAAGGTCCAAGCCTGGTGTACCGGGCGGTGAACCCGTGCCCATTGCCTTGGCACTTCCAGGTTCGTTGACTCGCCGGCAGTTGTCCTCCTTGCAGGCTCAGATTGATGGGTATGCCATGTCCAAGAACTAGGAGGTACGCTCTGTCCTATTCTCTTGCACAACTAAGTTCTCTAACGTGTGTAGCCCGAGTCTTTCTGAGGGTGTCTGGCATGTGGACTCTGGAGCTGGAATGTCTATCACAGGTGATAAATCTTTGTTCACTATGTATATGGCTTCTGCTGTTGGGCCAGCAGTTCGATTTGGTGATGGGGTGGTTCAACGGTCTGAGGGTAAGGGATCCATTGTGTTATGTAGTGATTGGTTACCAACATCCATCACTCTTACCAATGTTCTCTACATCCCTCACTGTCCAGTGAACCTCCTGTCAGTAAATGCTGTGGCTCATTCTCTCCACTGCCAGGTTTCTTTTGATAGTCTTAGTTGCACTGCCACTCAGGGCTCTTCTGTTCTCTGGTCTTTTCCTGCATCTAGTGATGGTGTGTACAAGTTTGCCTGTAGACCTTGTAACACCAGTCGGGACTGTTTGAGGGTTGCTGACGATTATCCTGCTTTTGCACTTGATGTTGATGAGGACGGTGGAGTTGTTATCCCTACCACTCCTGCATGGTTGTGGCATAGGCGGTTGGGTCACCCCGGCTATCATGCCTTACACAGACTTGTTGATAAGGGTATGGTTAAGAACTTACCCCTCAGTCTTCGTCAGGTGGAAAGGATGGCTAAGATCCCTTGTGATGCTTGTCAGAAGGCAAAGGGCAAACGTCTCCCTTTTCCTAAAGAAAGCAAAACTGAGATCCGTGCACCTCTCCAACGGCTTCACTTAGATATTATGGGACCTGTTCACATTAGGGGCCTGCGTGGGGAGTTTTATATTCTGTGTCTCACAGATCAGTACTCTGGCTATGCTGAAGTACTGTGCTTGAGAACCAGGGATGAGGCTCCCTTAGCAGTCCAAACTATCATCCTCAGATGGATGAATCAACTACATGGGTTTGCCTTTAAATGTCTGAGATCTGACAGGGCCAAGGAGTTTATTGTTACATGGTTCGAGGACTGGCTTATTTCGGTTGGGGCAGTACATGAGTTATCGTTGGCATACACTGCGCAGCAGAATGCAACTGTGGAACGGTATAATGGGGTCTTACAGTCTGTCGCTAGGAGCATCCACCTGGAGTCTAAACTAGCTAAGTCTTTCTGGCCCTATGCCTTCCTAGCTGCTTGTTACCTTCGTAATCGGCTGCCCAATCAGGGAGACAAAACACCCTATGAGTTGTTTTATGGGATCGTGCCTGATGTGTCGTTGTTGCGTGTGTTTGGTTGCCCCTGCTACGTTACGTTAGTCAATGGGAAGAAACGTAACAAGCTGGACGAAAGGGCGTTATCTGGTAGACTGGTTGGGTACTCTCTGGTGAGTAAGGGTTATTTTGTTTGGGTTCCAAAGTTGCGCCAGGTCGTAGAGAGTCGTGATGTACTCTTCTATGAGCAGTTTGATCATAACTGCATTCCTGGGCTTCCTCCCTATGATGGGTCACCGTATGTCTCTAGCATCCCTGCCGCTATCAACGGACACATGCCTGAGGCTGCAGTGAGTTCCCTAGATCCTTTGCTTTCCCCACTTGTTGACCACTGTCCTGGCCATAGGATGACTCTGCGAACTAGGTCAGGGGCCAGTGGTACTGTATTGCGTGAGAAAGCACTGGGCGGGCGAGTTTCTGCGGTTCCTACGGACAAAATCTTAGCCGAATCTCAGGGGGTCGCCAGGCCCTCCTCTGCGCCACGTTCCGTCGGTGAAGCTCTAGGATTAAGGCAGCCTCAGATCATGGTGGAGCCTCTTACAGGTCCATCGCCTAATAGTCACCAACCTCCGCCCGCCTTGGATGGCTCGGTGTTGTTGAACACCTCGCCGTCTGCCGTTCCTGGTGGAACAATCGGGTATAGCCCATGTGACGATGTAGCCTTTGCTGACGACGCAAGTGATGATCTTGAACACTGGTCTGGTTCCGATACTGCGTATGGCTGGGGTGTTCCGGTCGACCCAGGCTTCGTTGATTTAGAGGCAAATAAGGCCGGCCCTGTTCAACCGGGCAGTAGTTCTGCGCTGGGGGCTTTACTAATGGTTACTGCTGATACTGCTGATACCCCCGCTGCCCGTGTACAAGTAAACTGCTTGTACGTGGGAGCATCTGCTGCACCCACCACTGAACTGTCCTATAAAGCTGCCATGCTTCCTACCAATCCTGACAGGGACCAATGGCTTCTTGCTATGAAGGATGAGATGGTTTCCCTTCATGCCCATGGCACTTGGGCTCTCACTCCACAGCCTCACAAGCAGAAGATCCTGTCTGGCAGGTGGTTGTTTGTGAGGAAGGTTGGAGTTGATGGTTCAATCCGCTTCAAGGCACGTTTTGTGGTTCGTGGTTTTTTGCAGCGTCCTGGGCTGGACTTTCATGATGTATATGCCCCTGTCTCCTCTAAAGCAGGTCTAAGAGTGCTCCTGGCTGCTATCACTCATAGGAAGATGTTTGTTAGGCAGCTGGACATCAAGACTGCATTCCTAAATGCTAAGCTGGAACCTGGTCTGGACCTGTACTGCCACCAGCCTGATGGCTTTAAAATACTTGGTCCTCACGGTGTTCCCCTTGTGTGCAAGCTGCTCAAGTCCCTTTATGGTTTGAAACAGGCACCCAGGGCTTGGAATAGGGATGTCAAACGGGTTCTGATTGCACATGGCTTTACTATGTGCAAGGCTGAACCTGCTCTGTATTTTAGGAAGGATTATGATGGTGGGTGGAGCTATGTCCTGACCTATGTAGATGATTTCATCTGTGCTTTTAGTGAGCTGGATAGGTATGTGTTGCTGATCCAAGCTATGGAAGAAGCTGGATGGGAGGTCAAAGAGATGGGTGTTCCTGTTCAGTTCCTCTCTTTAGACATGGCTTGTACACTTGACTCTGAGGGCAGGTGTGTTCAGATCAACCTGTCTCAGCACACCTACATTGTTGATCTGGTGGAGCAGTTTGGTCTCACTTCTGCTGCCCCACCCAAGTTTGCTGCTCCCATGTCCAAGTCCACTGTTTCTGATGAACCTGGTGTACCCCTGCCGTCTAATAGCCAGTACCTCTCCCTTGTGGGTGCTTTGCTATACCTGGCTACTTGCACCAGGCCTGATATTTCTTTTGCTGTGAGCTACTTGTCCAGGTTTTCTGCTCAACCTACAGTCTCTCTCTGGAATGCTGCCAAGAGATTGCTGTTGTATTTGAGAACACATTCCCACCTGGGTCTCACTTACACCCACAGCCCTGAGTTCTCTTTTACTGTCTTTAGTGATTCCTCTTTTGCTGATGATGGGTCTGACAGGAGGTCTCAGACTGGCTTTGCTGTGCTAGCTGGGGGGTGCATAGTAAACTGGATGAGCAAGCGGCAGCCTACCGTTGCTATTAGCTCTAGTGAGGCTGAGTATCAGGCCCTGTCCCAAGCTGCCAGGGAGGTACAATGGTTGAAGAAATTGAGAGTGGATCTAGGCCTGCCTTGTGATTTGGTTACCATTCAGGGTGATAACTTAGGATCCCTGAGCTGGGCCAAAGACTGGCAGCTTCTCCCTCGCAGCAAGCACATTGATGTTATTCATCACTACATCAAGGAGCTGGTGGAGGATGGCTCCCTTGCTGTTGCCTATGTGAACACAGTTGATAACTGTGCTGACCCATTCACCAAGCCCCTTGATCCTGCGGTGTTCTGGCGGTTCATTCGCATGTTTGGAATGACTGCTTCTCCTTAGACCAATTTTTTTTGGTTCCATGTATTCTTGACTTTTGCTTACATGTGTTCTGGAATTTTTTTTGGTTCATTTTAGAGTTTCTCTCGTTATCTTTGATTGGCATTAGGTTCCTATTCCCGGATCGGGTTTTCTATACCGTTGTTACCCGACTTAGATATTTAGTTTCTCCACTAGGCAAACTTTGGTTTTTTGCCTTGTTACATTCCTTCATTTACACCCTTTGGGTTCCATTCATGGTTCTCTCGTTTTTCGGAGTTCTTTGATTTTTTTTTAATTGTTACATATAGTTCTATGTCCCCAGTGCCATAGGTGGAGTACTAGTATTGTATGTCACCTGTGTCATAGGTGGAGTATCAGCATGAATTGCGTTGCTCTCACGCGTTTTATGACTTGGTGACTACTTCTGTACTCCCTTAGAACTATCGGTCCTGACAGTACTGTGACAGCTTCCCGTACTGACAGCTTCCCGCAGACTGTGTCATCCTTTGAGTGACTCAGTGGTGACAGCTTCCTGTCAGCTAGGTTACCGTTGCATCTCTATGTGGATATACCTGACTTAGGTTCTAGTTAGGTTATAGTCAACGGTCTCTTCCACCACTGGTGCCCCTTGATGGGTCTCCAGTGCTTGTAAAGCTATTCTCGTCTCTGTGTATAGATTGGCGCGTCTGTCTCCGCTGCATACATCTCTGTCCACTCTTAGAAGTGATTATAGCTGATACCTACAGAAGTCGTTCGTCATCTGTCGGAAAGTCGTCACCACCGCGTGGCAACTCAGTGGGAGGATCGTTATCCACCACATTGGGTGATTTGGCCGCCCACATAATCGGTTGATTACATCTGCATTCAGGTAGGCATGCCTGGATGCCTGCTTGCCTGTCTGGCTGTCTGGCTGTCTGGCTGTCTGTGGCAACCAGTTGGCAGTTCGAAGTACAGTTGGTCAGGGGAGCTAGGGCAGGGCTGCTCTGAGGAGATAGGGTTTAGGGTTGTTTTCGTCCCCAAGCCGCACCAACTGAGACCTCTTGCGCAGAGGGCTTCATCAGAACAGAGGCAAGGATCCTGATCCTGACCCCCGCCCTCGAGTCCTTTCTGCTACATTTGCTGCCTGATCAGCCTTGCTGACTACCTTGACTACCTTGACTACCTAGCCTGTGCGGAACTTCCGTCGAATGTCCTCCCTTTGAACCGATAACACAAATTTACTTTAGGTAGAAGGCATGGGTGCCTATCTTAGTTCTCCCATCGTAGGTGAGTTGGAGCGGAAGGGTTTCTGCTCTAGATGTGTTTCCGGAATCCGCATAAACTAACGCCAAGACCCGTTATCTTCGCAGATAAAGAGACATTTGATGGCGAAGGGAACTCCCTCGTCTTTGGAGGTTCTTCAATGCAAGGATGGAGGCGGACAATGGAGGATGCCCACCTAGCTGAGCATTCCTTACCCGCTGATTCAAACATTGCTCTTTTTGGAGTCTTCGATGGCCATGGTGGTGCTGAGGTTGCAAAATTCTGCCAGAGATACTTACCTGACGAGATTTCCAAGCTGAAGGAATTCGGGGAGGGCAATACAGAGGCAGCTCTGGTTCGAGTTTTCCACCGAATGGATGAGATGATAAGAGACAGCCAGTTCGCCGCGGAGCTTGAGCGGTTAAAGACAAAAGAATCGAATGATGAAGAGGGTGGCGGGGAGGGAGAGGGTGCTGGTACTATGGATGCCTTGGACTTACTGAAGAGGGTATTCCAGCTGAAGCGATTCATGGGAGACAGTGCTGCAGGCGCGAGTAGCGCCGGGGCCTTGACCGCAAAACCAGAAGACAGTCCGGCAGCAGATCCGGAAGAAACATTAGTGCAGGCTGGCTGCACTGCTGTCGTTGCCCTGAAGAAAGGCAACGAGCTGTACGTTGCGAATGCTGGGGATTCCAGAGGAGTTCTGTGCCGAGGCGGGACAGCTGTTGCCCTGTCGGAGGATCATAAACCAGCCTCGGAAATCGAGCGCACGCGGATTATTGCTGCTGGTGGCTTCTTGAGTGACATAGGAGGCGTGTGCAGGGTGAATGGCAATCTAAATCTGTCTCGGGCGATAGGTGACCTCAAGTATAAGGGGAACATGGATCTACCCCCTAAAGACCAGATCATCACTGCTGAGGTAAGGAGTCAGCAAGTGCATGGAACCCTGGGCTTGTTGTACTCTTGAGAGCGTTGGTTCTATACTTCCAGAGAGATCTTTCAGGTTGTCAGATATGATCTTGGACTACCCTCTTGCTTACCCCTCCCCCCCCCCCCCCCCCCCCCCCCCACACACACACACACCACCACAAACACCACCACAAACACGAACACACACACCCTTCAACTAACTTCCTGTCACACACCCTTCAACTAATGTCCTTTCCCTTCCTCAACTTTCGAAACAGCACATGAGAGAGTTTGAGTTGACTTAACTCAGATGGTTAGTCCATCTTTGTTCAAAAACACGCACACCAGGGTTCACATGTCCTTTGGGGCCCTTCAAGTACCCCTAAAATACCCTTTCACAGACCCTCTGGGTTCCATTCAAATCCTTCAATGAGCTGAGGAAGTGGCACAAGAAACAAGGGCAGTTGGCTTGGCATCAATCATTGTTTTGCCTCTTTGCAGCCCGACATCCTAAAAATCCTGCTGGTACCGGAGGATCGCTTTTTTGTGCTGGCCTGTGATGGAGTTTGGGATGTAATGACAAACCAGGTGCGAGCTCTACGTTTCAAATAGCACTAATTTTGATCGATAACCCTGTCTTCCAGCCTTCGGCGAAGTAAATATGTATTGGAACGGATTGGAAGTTTGTATCATTTAGCTAATTCCATTGAATGAGAAGTTCAGGCTGATCTGACAATGTTATATCCCCATTGCTGTCCCGCATTGAAGGAGTGTGTTGTCTTAGAAGTTCAAGCAGATCTGATCAAAACATATCCTCATTGCCGACCCGCATTGTAGGAGTGTGTTGACTTTGTTTCTCAGCGCCTGGACCAAGGCATGATCCCCTCCGCTGCAGCTTCTGCCTTGCTAGACGCTTGTCTTGCGGATGACCCCAAGGAAGCCAGAGGAGTAGGGTAAGTACTACACTGATAATTTGGGGGGGTCATCGGCACCATTGTATTTGACTTGATAGGGTGCATTATGGGTGAAAGGGGTGCATAACAGGTTGCCGAAGGCCTCATTTATTGCAGTGCTAGGCAGATTGGCATATACCTGTTTTTCTTCTTTTACGTGAAGTTCGGGAGTCCCCCTTGACTTGGTCAAGCGGTGGGCAAAGTTGGAGTCCAGTAGGGCACCAGGAATAATGAATTCAGCATCAGCATCAAGTGCTCAGCCTCCTTTTCAGCGTGGTGCTCATCAACCAGATTTTTTTCAATTCAGAAAAGGTGTCTTCTGCTAGCTATCAGGGATTTGATGTCTTTCGAGGTTGGGCTCCAGGCAGCAATTCGGGTAGGTGGCCCGATGGGCGGGTCAGGGGTTTCAGGGGGTCAGGGGGGCGGGGAGATTCGAGTCTCATGGTAGTGGAAGGTTTGGCCAAAGCAGGGTCTCAGGTAGCGATCGCTACTGGTAGCTTGAAAAAAGCTCTGGCATCAACCAAAGTAACCACACAAACAGAACGTAGTGATGTTCTTTTAGTTCAAGGGATTGAAGCCTGGGAATTGTATTTATTCACAAAAATGGTACACTCAAGTAAAAAACACGTTTTATTGCAAATTCGGATTCTTTGTGAAATCCTTGTTTTATGTTGCACTACTTTCATATTTTTTATTGACAGAGTACCACTGAACAGCATTGCATGATAGTGTACGACATTAAATTGCATTGTACATCATTGAATCGCTGTGTATAGCAACATTGCATGAATACAATAGAGCTATTTATATCAAATCCCCATTTTACACAATTTGAAGCCACAACGAGTTTATACGAGGACGATATAAGTCAGGCACTGCAGAGGTTATTTCAGGCAGTGACGTAGGAACCCTTTATCTGATTTCTCTACTCCCAAATTGGTACTCGATTTGTACGAAATTTTTACGAAATTTTACTCGAATTGGACCTCAGATTTTGGACTGCATGTTCAAAACGTTGTCTGATTCAGATGGGAGTTGGAACTGTGGAAGTTTCAAAGAAAGGGAGGGGGGAAAATAAAGTTGAAGAAGGTAAAATAAAGTTGAAAAAAATCAATACCAGTCAAAGATATATTATACTAAAATAAATACCAGTCAAATACCTTACGCTCAACCCAAATACCATTAAAACGATATCACTTAAACATGCAACACAAAACAGGCAAAAGGAATAAATAAAGGGCAAATGAGTGACCATTAAAACATTACCACATATATATACAACACTAACAAAGGCCAAGTAAATCATATAAGCAAGGCAAATTGCAATACTAAGTATAACATGACCTGAACAAAAATAACAGTTGTTTTAGACGTCATTTTACATCGAAGTGATTACAAATTCGGATTCCTTGCAAAATGCAATAATACTTTGCACTGTGTTGTTGTTTGGCCAACATGTACGCAGAATATATTGCGATACAAAGTTGCAGTGTGATGCGCGGTGCCCCCTATGGCTTGGGCTTGAATATAATGAAGGGAATAAATAACTTCCTGAATGAAAGGGCGCGAACCTGTTGGGATGAGTGCTCGGGTGCTGGTGGGTGGGTGGTGGGTCCTGGGGTGGTGCTGGTGGCATGGGTGGGTCCAATGGTGGGTAAGGTGGGGCAGTGCTGTTGTAGCAGTTGCTTGCTTTTATAGCCCCCGCGGGGCTTGCTTTGGGTGTGTTCTCGCATGTGCATATGTTTACTTTAACTTGGTTGCATGGCTCTAGCTAGCTTTTTTGGCTGCTCGTCGTCTTTTGCCTTGACAGAAAATGTTAGGAAAAATGTGAAAGTAAAAACATTTCTCCCTCCTGCAGCTGTGACAACATGACAGCAGTGGTGGTGATCCTGAAGCCGACACCAGCGCAAGCCGACACCAATGCATCTGCAGCAACAACTTTGTAACAGTTTATCGGCCAAAGTGTGCCCTGTACCAATGCCGGAAAGCTGAATATGTCAGGTCCCAGATGCACCAGGTTTAGTCGAATAGCCAGGCAATGTAGCTGTCTAGAAGCTGCTGCATGCCGCAGAAAAGAAAAGCGGTGCACGCAGTGTGTCAAGATGCTGATATGTGATCAATGAGTAACAAAAAATCACAACTGGTTTAACTGCTCCCTATCATGTTAACCGTATGTTTGCCTTCGACACGTGTGGGTAGAAGCGCATGTAGGATGTCACTTTACGTACATACCCCTTGCATTCAAGATTGGATTGGATTTTTATATGTTTTTTCTGCCAACTTCGGGCTGCTCGCCATCTTCTAATTCTGATTCCCCCCGTGCGATACCCACGCAAACCAGGGAGCATACTAAGCAAATTTGCACTCGACTTAAGCGGTCACATAGTCTGGGGTACCCTCTGGGGCATGTCAGGTCGAAGTGGTCTTGGATGCTGTTGATGGGGAAATGCTTTACGCCATCAAAATTGTTTTGCATCATCTCGTATTGTGCACCCACGATAGGAGATAATGCCTTGGCACTGTTTGGGGGGTGGTATGTTTGTGTGCATGTTACAGTCCAGGGGTAGCAACTTTGGCTGAAGGGACTCGCCCAACCTCAAACAATCAAGATTAACTGTTTGGGGTGGCATGGGCCAAAAGGTGTAGTTCAGGCTACGGCATAGCTTTCCTTTCAGCTACGGGCTGCAGCTTCTAGGCATCCCCCTTGACTGGCTAGTCAGCCAAACTTGATGCAACCTGATGCACCTTGAAGCTGGCACAACCAGCTTTCATTTACTGTTGACATCTTTGGGCTTGGCTCGGGGAGCTGCCTAGAAGCTGCTGCTGGTAGCTATGAGCTACCAGGTATGGAAGCACATACGTATGTATGTGCATTAGACTGCGGACCCGTGGGGCATTGTCGATAAGACTGTTGTCTGCTGTGTGAGCCAGTAACCCATGTGCAGCAGACAATTTAGGCCAGGTCTTGTCATCATGAGCGCCTTGGAACCAGCTCATCTTTGTTAGGCTCATGTTGCACTGCCAACAGTGGATTGTTCTACCTACTCAAGTGTATGAATGTTAGGTTGTATTTAATTGTTCTGCCACTGATCACTGTTAGGCTCTCTCGCACCGCTCACCTGTTTAGTCATATCTATGCGAATATATTTATGTTGCAGTCCATGGGTAGCCTCTCTGGCTTTAGGAACTTGCCCGCCCTCAAACAATCAAGATCAACTTTCGATTTCCAGGAGGGGATAAGTATATCAGGGAAACTTGAACTTGAACGTGGTGAACATAGCTTCAGCCAGCAATTTGGCTGCTCGCCGTCTTCGGCAGTTTAAAACATGAGTACCAGGAAAGTGTAAATATCTACAGTATTTCAGGGAAAGAGACCAGCCAGGCATTTGCGCACTACGAAGTGCACATATGCTTTTCAACTCCCCATTATTAGTTATGTGTATTTGTACGCGTTGTAGTCCCATGCAGCCTTTTTTGTTTCCCGTTGACTGAAACGTGTTACATGTATACCCATCCATTAATAGGTCCGCGGTCCATATAGCCACATCCAAAAATACAAGCGGTACTTGCATACCCCTATCCAGATGCACTTCGAAGGTAACTAGTGGTGACTGGTGTGCTGGGTACTCCCATTGACAAAATTGGCCAGCGCTTTAGTGCACTTGAAAACAACAAAACTGCACTTTGTAGTGCAAAAAGCGCAAAAATTGCTTGCTGCGCTCGCAGGGGGGGGTGCAAAAAACTGCGCATAACGCGCAGTAGGCTCAAGGAGGCAGCGCGCAAAAGCGCGCGCTTGGAAGTACCCTGCTGGTGAGCCATGTACATTGGGTATTGTTACTGGTGCCCTACCTCGACTTCACCCTTGTGACTAGTGCAACTCTAGCCCTAGTTTCCGTAATGCTACTTGCAGACTATGAGTTCTTGACCTGACTGAAGGCTGCCGGACCATGTGTGTATGGAATTCTATCCAATTACTCAGGACCTAGCCCTCACAACTTGAGGAAACACGGATACCAATAGTGAACATAGGGACTTCATTTGACTCCATGAAAAACTGACCTACTCATGACTTCATGAGTGCAGTGGAGCAGGATAATGTAAATGAAGGACATAAACTATCAGAACGGAATCTGCCTCAAGGGCAGACATATCCCTGGTTGGAGCTATGTAACCAAGTTCAAGGTCAAGTTTACCCCTTGTAAATTGACAGCCGACAGCTACTCGCTCTCCGACTATGGTCTTAAGACGCTTGGCGAATGTTAGGGAATGGATACTTACCAAAATACCAAGTTGGCCTTGGTGCTCTTCGACCTGTTCTCCCACTTTTTTAGGGAGTCTAAGTGAACGTTAGGGGAAGGTCTCGGTTCCCATAGCGGTACAAAAAAGCGAAGAGGATCGCAACATTAATTGTCACTGTAGCACGAACTCAGGGTTTCCATCGGTAAAACGTTTGTTTGGGGTTCATGTAATCAGTGCTTAGGCCTTATAGCACCTCCTGATATCATGGTTGGGCAAGTCCCTTTAGCCCAAGTTCAAGTTAACCCTGGACTGTAACAACATACAAGGTAAGGTGCTCAAGCATCAATGCGGCAAATGGCGAGGCGTTAGCAATTCAACTGTACATCAACATCGAGTTTGCCAGTACACTAGAAGGTGGATTGATAAGAAATAGAATGAATTTTGATAAGATTCTCATGATATGTATCAGGGTAATTCAAAGCGCGCGCTTTTGCGCTTTTGAGCGCTGACTTTTTGACCCCCTCTGCGGGTTTTTGCAACCCCCTGTGGGCGCAGCAAGCAATTTTTGCGCTTTTGCACTACAAAGCGCAGTTTTTTTGTTTTCAAGTGCGCTAAGGCGCTGGCCAATTCGGCCATTTGAAGTACCCTGATATGTATACAGTAATTTATGATGTGGAATGTATAAATGTCATCTTGATTCTTGATATAATTATGATTCTTAATTTAGAACAGTACCGGTAATCTTGATGAGATCCTGGTGAGAATATTATATGTATAATTTATCTTGGTTGTTCAAGGTTGCATAAGTCCCTCAAGCCCAAGTTCACTACAACTGGACCGAAACCTGCATTTGAATAGGCAGACAGAACACCGTGTGCAGTGCAATGCGAGACTAACAAATCGCGAGTGGTTCCTCATGTGCTCCCGTTGAATAAGATCTCTTAAGACGTCTGCTGCCCATGCTGCTACTCGAGACACAGTTTTTTTTCAAAATCTGCTTCTTGAGACGCAACCAGTTTCAAAATGCGAGGCAACGGACCCCCCCCAGATCTGCGTCTTTGTTGCACTAAACCCCCCTGAGATGCTACGGACCCTCCAAAATCTGTGTCTGCAACGCAGACGCCCCACTGGATCTGTGTCTGCGACGCAATGGACCCTCCCCACATTGCGTCTGCGAGGCAGGAACAACCCTGTGCCCATGATGTACCAACTCATGCAGCAGACGGCAGCCTCATCAACAATACCCCATGGGTCCTCAGGTTGAAAGCACAGAGAGCAAAGTTAATGCAAAAACAGTGCAGAAACTCAAACGTGCAATAAATAAGTAGTACGCCTTATTCATGGCGTAAAGTTGAGGGGGCTAGCCCGTTTGCTTGCACTGAGGAACCACAAAACAAAAGTGCATACATACTGCTAGCTACGTATATACATGCACACTGCCTGCCGTGTAACCTTGCTAATTAATTTATCACTGTACCGTGAACTCAGGGTGATAGGTAAAACGATTGTTTGGGGTTCAGTGCATCAGTGTTTTTTCTGTTTAGCCCCTCCTGATATCATGGTTGGGCAGCAGGGTTGTCCAAATGTCCTAATTCGGTAGGTTGCATCCAGGGACGCATCCAATTTCATAGGTTGCGTCCTGGGACGCAGTCAAATCCTTAGGCTGCGTCCCACAAATTCCCTATTTCCCTCACGCAGTAATTGCTGCTCGATGCGTCTCATGCGTCTCACTGCGTTCCATGCTTCTCATTTCGTCCCATTGTTAATAGATTGCACCACTGCATCACATTCCGGCCCACTGCGTCTTATACTGAAATCTCCACATGGAGCATTTGAAATCCGAGGCCAATTTGAGGGCATTCAAATTATGTGGCTCAGAGAGTCCACTGCGTCCTACACCACCCTGCAAGAGACACTCTCGTCGGGCAGGTGACACAGTGAGACGCATGGGACGCAGTGAGACGCATGGTAATGAAGTGGGACGCAACCAACATCCTGAACCTGCGTCGCAGAACCGATCTACGAAAGCTGCGTCTGCGACGCAACGGACCCTACCCATGTTGCGTCCTGCGACGCAGGACGCTGCGTCCTGCACTACCCTGTTGGGCACGTCCCTTTAGACTATTTGTCTAACCCTGGACTGTATACATACTGTAATACATACTGTAATACATACTGTAATACATACTGTAATACATACTGTAATACATACTGTAACACATACTGTAATACATACTGTAATACATACTGTAATACATACTGTAATACATACTGTAATACACACTGTAAGACATACTGTAATACATACTGTAATACATACTGTAATACACTGTAACATGTATTTATGTATGTATGTATCAGTCCAGGGGTAGGCTAGATTAGCTAAAAGGACAGGAAGGGCTAGAAATAAAAAGCATTGACCGTAACAACATACATACAACATACTGCTAGCTCATGAGCCAATCAAATATGAGAAGGCCCATGGTACAGGCAAGGAGGAGATAGAATATGTATTTCTGTGTGGACCGGTTGACAGCTACGGTCTTCTTCAACTCAAGGTTGCCACTTTTAATGGCAAGGGAGGCGTCTAATGCGTTCTCATATATAGTTTCTATTGCTGCCGCCTGGTGCAGCACTGCTGTCGAGAACATTTGGTTGAGCGTGGCGATCTCTTGCAAAGTGCGCTCTAGTCCCACAACCTGGGTGTTGGTGTCTTGTAGCTGGGCCTGTCCGAGGAGAAGGCAACGTGGTGAGAGGTGTGTTGAGTGGGAGGTGAAGTGGGTGGGAGGCAAAGTGGGTGGGGGGATAAGAGGGTGGGAGTTCGGTTTTAGGATTTGTGGGATAAATGAAAATTAGGATCGTGGACTTGTGTGCATGTGTTTGTGAAGCATCCATCAGGACAAGTCTTTAAACTGTCTAAGCCACTTGGTGTGCTCCCTGGTCTCTGTGGGGGGTCTCTGTGGGGGGTCTCGCAAGGGGGAGCTTGGAATCGGAAGACGGTGAGCAGCCCAGTGTTGGCTGAAAAACCATGTAACAATTCAAAACAATTCAATTTTAAGCAACAAACCAGAGACCATCACTGCCTTGCTGTAAACCTGATGAAGGGTTTGTGGTTGCGGCTGTTGTGAAAAACAATACACGCAAGCTATTGGGCTACCCAAGGCTGCTCCCAGCCAGCTCCAACAGCTAGCCACTGGGTCTAGCCCAAAGCTTTCAGTTGCATTGAAATGCTCGTAATGACAACTTTCAAACGCACAAGCTAGCTTCAGGTCTGGCCCAAAGGCGGAGGAAAGGGGCTGCCTAGAAGCTGCTACGCGTGACCAAAAATGAAACAGTGGACATGCAGAGGGTATCTAAAACAAAAGTATAGATTATAGATTATATCACCAGGTGTATTCTGAGGAGAACTAAAATACCACTGCTTCTTTTGTGGGCTTCGCTTAGCAGCTTCTAGGCAGCTGCCTTTACCGACCTTTGGGCCAAACCTGAAGCTAGCTGGTGAATCTGAAAGCTGACATGACATGCCTTTCAATGCAGCTGCGAGCTTTGGGTTTGATCCAGTGGCTGGCTATTGGAGCTGGTGAGAAGCTGACATGAGTAGAAAAAAAGAAAATTGGCACATACCGGTACGCAAAATACGTATGTATTTCCTATCACGATGTCTAAACTCAGGCCTAGCTATATACTGTATACAAATATTAATATAAATATATTTAGGGGGAGCTTTGCGTGGGTATGGGTGTGTGTGTGGGGGGGGGGGGGGGGGGGCACACGGGCACCCTATGAGTACATATATATATATATATATATATATATATATATATATATATATATATATATATATATATAGTACGGTAGCCCGTGTGGCCGGTGGCCACCCCCCACCCCCACCCAGGCCATGGGTCCTAGTCTGGTCTGGGTTACATAACGGGTAACGCCCTTGTATGCCCCCCCCCCCCCCCCCCCCCCCCCCCCCCCCTCTCCCTTACACACAGTCAAGAAATCAGCCATCTCAGCCCTTGCTCGACGCTCCCCTGCCTCTCTCCCCCCCACACACACACACACCTCTTCTCCGTACCTATTCCCCTTCTGCTTCAGGTGTGGCCTCCCACCCTGTCATACACACATACCATCCCCCCCTCCCCCCCCATCCTGACCTCTCCCTACCCCTCACCCCACCCCATCCACACGCACTATCTTTCTCTCACCTACTTCCCTACCCCTCCCCCCCCCCCCCACCACCACCACCACCACCACCACCCTCCCTTTCCCCAACCACCAACACGCACACAATCTTCTTCTCCCTACCTCGTACCCTTCACTTCACCCTGTGGGATTCAATCGTGCAGAAAGAGGGACCCGCTGTGCTTCGAACTTACCAACATTGCGAACGCTCAGATTCCGATCGCCCCGAGAACACCAGACCGGTGCAATTGCATGGCTACAAACCTGCAGCTTTGTCTTCTCGTGCAGTGCCCCAGTCGATACTCGGTCAACTCAGAACAGCAAAAATCGCAGCAACGTACTTCATATTCTATACAACGAAAAGAGCTTGCAAAGATGGGATGAGCGTGGCAAGCGCGAGAGTGTGCAAGGGGACGGAATGGCCATGGTGATCAGAACAAAGGTAATTAATCGCAACTGGATCCCAATCAATACGAATGTGATGCGATGGCATGGCAAAAGTGCGCATGCGTGAGATGAATGGTGGCAACGCTCGCAGACGGAGAATAAAAGCATCACAATCTGAAGGTCTGGCTTGATTATGATCCTGGCATAACTCCTCAGGCTGGGCAGCATTGTCTTCGCGCCTGGATTGGTTAGCAGCTTCGTGTTCCTCCTCAGGCACGGTAGCTCGTTCCTGACTCCTTGCGAGATTACCAGCATGACGTAGCTCCTCGGATCGGGCAGCGCGGGCATCACGTCGACGCTTGTTGGCTATTTCCCTGTCTTCCTTGCTCTGGCAAGCTCGCTTTGAGCGCTGGCTGGCGGCGCTCCTGTCCATTAGGACCGTTCCCATGCATCATGGTCGCATTATCCGTGAAGAACTGAAAGCTATTATTCCGAGCGCCATGCCAAGCCATATGAGGGTCGGCTGGTGACCTCCGAGGAGAGGATCCTCTGATTATTTATGTCTTGCTGTCATAGTATGGGAGGCAGTTGTGGACATGCTATGAGCGCATCTGCAGTTTTGGTATTTGACAATTCCGCTAGGCGGGGAGTTGCTAGTTGGGTGAACGAAAAGTCGGTTGCAAGTCAGTTACACTTTGCACGCCCATGGCACGTGGGACGCGATGATGACACCACCACGACCACCACGACCACCACGACCACGACCACGACCATGATTTCTTTATATATATATATATATATATATATATATATATATACCCTACTAGTATATATAAACCCTTCTACTATATATATACCGTACTGACACGAAAATGTAACGTTCTAATTTGGCAGGAGCACCCGTCAAATCGAGGCATATAGTATATTCCGTTACGAAAAACAGTCAACCCGTTATCAGACGTGATAATAGGGTATAGGCTCCACAGTGGGCTTACTAACCCCCCATGGGACCTGCCGGCTCAAAATACAGCGCTCGAAAAGCTTTCCCAGATCTCATGGCTCAGCCCCTCGATAGATCTCCTGAGGGACGTTTGCGCCCTCTAGTAGCTCCAAATCACAATAAGCGAAGCACTCTGTGGGGCTTCTTTAAACATCTAGAACCTGGGCAGGTCACCGCGTCCAACAACCAATTGAACCAGGTTGCAGCCAAAGCTCGAGAGGCTGTCAACGCAACCTCTCGACCACCCGGCGACGACGACCCTCGACCCTCAACCACCCCGGCGACAATCAGATGCTCCCTCCGAAGAAGAGGGGGGTGATCCGGATTTTAGCGATGAGGACGAACTGCCCTTGGTCCTCCTACGCTAGCTGAGCAATGCATGAACACAATATGTGCTCTTGTTTATGAGATGCCTTACGGGGTTCGAATCCCTACGGGTGCGCTGTAGTGTCCGCGGTCGCTGTCAACCGCCATGGTGGCACCGTCCAGGTAAAGTAGCAGCCCGTTCTCTACCGCCGTAAGACAGGGCTCCCATAATCCCACGCACGACCAAGGGTTATCATTACTTTTTATGAGATAACTAAGTTGCAGGTCCAAGAACTCAGATTAACTGAGCAAGAGATTCAATGATGATTACATGAGTTGATGTTTACGATTGAATGTAATACCGTAGTTATTTAAGAACATGCATCCGGTAGTGCTATGCTGAGCAAGATAATGGCATGGCATCAATGTAGAGTACTATCTACCCTACTTGCAGATCCTTGATCCATGCACCCTAATGACAATGCTACCAGCATTTATATGAATATTGATTACGGTAGATGGTCTACGGTATCAGCTTTCAGGCTGCTCACCTTCTGCAGACTGAGTAAAAACAGTGTGGGAAGTATGAACACTACTACCCGCACCACACTCCTGAGTACCAGTACACAATGTTATCACAAGGCTGTACTGTGCTATTGAAAACAGGCCATGAACCAGTGTAACATGTTCAAGTAGAAACATTCAGTTGCGTTAATGGATTGTATTAGAATAAAAACCGTCAAAAGTGTAATGTCAAACTATATTCCTCTTGACAAAAACATCAAATTTAAAAGGTCAAATTATAAGACCCCCCCCCCACCCCCCACCCCCCCCACTCCCACCCACCCACACACGCACACCCCAAAAAAGACCGTGAAATTTTACAAACGTTCAATTTCCGTGGAAGTACGGTAACCTACTACTATATGATCCAATTTAATGTAAATATTCCCATATTCCGGTCTTTCTTTCTCACCACGAGGTGCCTGTTCGCATCCTCCAGCATCTGCTGCTGCTGCCCATCCCCAGTGAAAGCATTCTGTGTTGAAGGGCTTTCAGATGCTGTGCTAGAGCCACCTTTCTGCCCCCCCGGCACTGCAGCTTGAGACTTTGGACGGAAGAGACTTGGCCACTTCTTCCCGATTTTACCCTGGGCATCAGAATTAGGGAGGTGTGAGATCATTCTTCCAAGCATCACGAAATCATGTTGCAACAGGTCGTATGATTTGATATGAAATGATATTGAGCGATCTGATCTGATGTGATCTGATATTATGATACTTTGATATTATGATATTATATGATCTGAACTGACATGATCTGATATAATAACATAATTATCTGACATGATGATCTGATCTGATGATATGACATGATCTGATAAGAAGTTCACTACATACAATAGTTTAGCACAAATTCATATCACATTATAACATGTACGATCAGTTCATGTTCATGTTCATGTAATATCAGTTCTTGTTCTTGTTCATGTTCATGTAATATCAGTTCTTGTTCTTGTTCATGTTCATGTAATATCAGCCCATGTTCATATAACTACAGCCTGCGTACGTGCATTACCAGTGTTTTCCTTTTCAGCTACGAGCAGCAGCTTCTAGGTAGCTCCCTGAGCCAGCAATTGGGCAAAGCCCACAAATTTCAGCAGTGCTAGAAAATCGATTATGCTGGCTTCCAGGTGCACTAGCCCGCTTTGGGTTATACTGAATAGCCAGGAAGAGGAGCTACCTAGAAGCTGGTGCTCGTAGCTGGAAAAAAAAGCACTGTGCATTACTCTACTACCACGTCCAGAAAGGCCGCGCATATGCCAGGGCTTCTTTTGTTTCACAAAGGGGTTCTTCTGGTAGTGATCAGGGATTTGGTGTCTTTCAAGGTTGGGTTCCTGGTAGTGATTTGGGTAGGCCTTCGGGGGTTTTGGGGGGCGGGGCTGAGATTCGAGTCGTGTCATAGCGGAAGGTTTGGCTAAAACAGGGTCCCAGGTAGGGATCACTAATGGTAGCGGAAAAAAAACTCTGGCACATGCATGTATGTGACAGTCCGAGGGGTAGTCAACACTTTGTTTGCGATGCTTCGCCATTACGTCGCTGCATGGCGACACATAGGTCCGGCTAAACTAGTCAGGAATGTCCCCACGACCCCCAGAGCTCCGCCCTTAGCTCTCCGCATGGCTTCGGGGCAGAGCTTTGCACTGGGGTCGCACCAAGTCCTTCAATCTGCGACACGTCACACGAAATCAAAGTCGTGGTCAACTCAGGCTAAACGTCACTTGCCCACCCTTGAATACTCAATATATTTCTTTTTAGACTATCAGGAGGGACTGTTTACAAGTTCTTGTTGACCTGGTCCCAAAAAAATGGCAAGAGCACGACAGAAGACCTGATATTAATTATTAGAGAATTTAACCAAGTGTCCACTCATCTGTTTAGGGGTTTAGGAGATTGTCTGGCAGACCCATCCTTTTTGGTGAAAATCCTTTCAACAAATGAAAGTATGTTACAGTCCAGGGGTAGGCCTAATAGGCTAAAGGGACTTGCCCAACCGTGACAGGAAGGGCTAAAAAGAAGACGCATGGATGAACTGAAATAAAAAAACATTCACATAAGAGCAGCTTGGCAGCCTAAATCTGAACGCCGCGCGCTCCCTCATTCGCTCCATCCAACCCTCCACCCCCTCCACCACACACACTACCTCCATACCTGTAAACGCACCGTGTTGTTACTCTGCACTCCATTGGGGACTGTAAAGCCTCTCTTCCTGGCATCCTCCTCAGAAACTAGTTGTTGGTAGCGCTCCGATCGGAATCGATCAAAGCTGGAACTCACTGAGTGCAGCCGCTCTGCTAGGTGGAGTACCTAGAATGCAGAAGATAGGAAACGTACAGTTGTTGCTTCTAGAGTGGATGGGTGCAAGGGTGGAGGTATTGGGGGGTGGAGGGAACGTAAGTGAGTTCTAGACTGGTGCTAGGTGGAGCACATAGAAAGCAGCAGATAGGAACAGCACAGTTGTTGCTTCCAGAGTGGATGGGTGCAGGGGTGGAGGTATTGAGGGGTGGAGGGTGTGTAAGTGAGTTCTAGAATGGTGCAGCCGCTCTGCTAGGTGGAGTACCTAGAATGCAGCAGAGGATGGTGGTTGAGAAGTGGTGGATGGTGTTGGTGGTTGGTTGTTGGGGGTCAGGGTTGAGGGTGGTGGTTGAGAAGTGATGCTGCATTCCCCTCTCTACTGTTGGTGGTTGGTGTTAGTGGTTGGTTGTTGGGGTTGGGGGTTAGGGGTCAGGGTTGAGGATGGTGTTTGATAAGTGATGGTGCTTTCCCCTCTCTACTCCGACTGGAATCGATCAAAATGGGAACTCAGTGAGCGCAGCCGCCCTGCTAGGTGTAGTACCTAGAATGAAGTAGAGGATAGTGGTTGAGAAGTGGTGGTTGGTGCTGGTGGTTGGTGGTTGAGGTTGGTGGTTGGGATTTAGGGTTGAGGATGGTGGTTGAGAGGTGATGGTGCTTCCCCTCTCTACTGTTGGTGGTTGGTGTTGGTGGCTGCTTGTTGGGGTTGGGGGTTAGGGGTCAGGGTTGAGGATGGCGGTTGATAAGTGATGGTGTCTTCCCCTTTCTACTCCAACCGGAATCGATCAAAGCCAAAGTTGGAGTACCTAGAATGCAGAAGTTAGGAAAAGTTAAGTGGCTACTTGCAGGAACACAAGCGAGTTCTACAAGAGTGACGCTTTGAGTTGAGTTGCGACAACTGGACCCGACCTTTTCTGTTAAGCTTTTCTCATCAGCTTCTAGGCAGCTCCTTAAGCCAGCGACTGTGCTACAACCAAATATTTCAGCACCTCCTGACTTATGGTTGTGCCAGTTTAAAGTTGCACTAAGTTGCGTTAGGTTCGGCTGAATAACAATTCAGGGGAGCTGCCTAGAAGCTACTGCTGGTAGCTGAAAAGAAAAACACTGATTTGACCTTGTCGACCCCTCCCCAATGCACATTGCAGTACTCTCATCGACCTTATCAACCCTTATATTTGTTCCGTACAAAACAGCCTCATCCACCCCTCCCCAATGCACTTTGCACCGCTCTCACCACTCAGGAAGGTGTGCCGATGCCTGCCCACTAAGACGTGATCGTTGGTGTTCATCCACACCTCTCTGACCTGATGATGCACTATCGCTGATCGGGACAAAACGACCTTATCCACCCCTCCCCACTGCACTTTGCACCGCCCTCACCACTCCATGTAGGTGTGCCGATGCCTGACCATTCAGACGTGGCCGTTGATGTTCATCCACACCTCTCTGAGCTGCTAAGGCACTCTCTTTAAGCTGCTCTATTTGCCGGCCGATGGTCTTGACAAACAAACCAACCTCTGCCTCAATTCGGTCTTTCTCCGACCTGCTATATGCTGCATGGAGCGAAAGATGGAGAAAATGTTGTGCTTGTTTGGTGTGTTCTGGTGTGTGGTGCGTGGTGAGTACACCAGATGTGCACCATTAGTGCACACAATGAGCACACCATATGTACAACCACAAGTACACAATAATTGTACAATAAGTACACCAGAAGTTAGCCAAATATACACCTTAAGTTCACCATATGTACATCCATAAGTACAACATATGTACACCATAAGCACACCACAAGGACACCATAAGTGTACCATAAGAACACCATTAGTACACCATAATTGTACCATGAGTACACCATATGGACACCATCATTTCAACCATATGCACATCCATAAGTACACTATATGTACACCATACGCGTACCATAAGTTCACCATAAGTACACCATAAGTACATAAAAAGTGATCCAGCATCAAAGCTCACACCAAGCGAAGCCAATTGCTGCAATCCAGTACAAACAGAAGCATATGAGTATGGGCAGCACCAAAGCTCACACCAAGCCAAGCCAAATGTTGCAATCCAGTACAAACAGAAGTATATGAGTATGTACAGCATCAAAGCTCACACCAAGCCAAGCCAAATGTTGCAATCCAGTACAAAGAGAAGTATATGAGTATGGGCAGCACCAAAGCTCACACCAAGCCAAGCCAAATGTTGCAATCCAGTACAAACAGAAGTATATGAGTATGGGCAGCACCAAAGCTCACACCAAGCCAAGCCAATGGCTGCAAATCAGTACCACCAGAAGTACACCAGCAGTACATTTGTATGTACAGCATCAAAGCTCACACCAAGCCAAGCCAAATGTTGCAAGCCAGTGCCATTAAGAAGTACACCAGAAGTACATGTGTATGTGCAAATCGAAGCTCAGGGTAGCGGTTACAAATTCTTGAATGAGAATGAAGAAAGTTTTGAATTTTGAAAATTGAAAACAAATTGAAAATTACAAATTTGAAAAACAATTTGAAAATTGCAAGTCTCGAGTGAGAAGAAGGGGGAAGAAATTGAGAAATTCAGCGTTAATGAAATTGATGCTGAATCAAAATAAGAAACAGAACATCGTGTTCTACAGCTTTGGTGGTTAGCCCCAGTACAAGCAAACGGGCTGGCCCCCTCGACCTCACGCCTTGTGATAAG
>JACBWV010000858.1:4621539-4649039 GCA_013435795.1 Chlamydomonas sp. ICE-L | reverse complement strand
TCATAAACACAGTCATCATGTTTCCCCCACTTCAAATCTTGACGCATCTGCCCCCCCACCCCCCCATCCCCCACCCCTCCCCAGCACTAACAACTACCCACACACTAATCCCTCCCCATGCATCCCCCCCCCCCCACACACACACACAGTCCCCACTCTGCCCAAACCTCGACCCAGGCCCAATCTCAAATTTGCCTCACCCCTTTACCCGCCAACACACACGCACTTCCCTGCTTCTCCGTTCCCATTAATCTGATCTTCTCTCGGCCATTTTAGCAGATGGGTTTAACAGAAGCGATTATGATGTTTCCAGCTGAGTTCGAAATCGCGCAGACGTTTGGACGTTTCGTCAGACGACGCGGAAATGCGACGACTCTTGGAAATTGCAAACGAACGTCTGCGCAGTTTCAGACTCAGCTTGAAATATCGGAATTGCGCGAGAGCAAAGGTGCTTACCTGTAGCTTCCTCTTCGCGCATAGATACCTGGTTGGGCGTGCAAGCTGTTTCCCGAAAGGGCCTTCTCTCGGTCAACTCTGTCACGCACTCGCTACAGCTCACCGCAAAAATAACCTTATCGTTGCAGGGTGTGAGTCGTGGGGGGTGGGGGGGGAAGATCTTGAAGAGGTATTGCACGCGGTGCAAGGAGCACGCAGCAAGAAGGAAGTCGGACGTCGGAAGAACGTCACAGGGTTGGAGGGACTTAGATCGTGCAGAGAGAGACCATGAGCCGCGCCAGTGTCTTAGCTCGCAGCAAGATGAATGTATCAATAGAGCCTGCAGAAAGGCTGGAGAATGGAAGTGAAATACCTCCAATCACGAATCAGGCGATGTGATAGCGAATCAGGCGATGTGATAGCATAATGCGACGACGAATGTAATGCTGAGATGAAGAAAGAAGTGCCCATGCGTGAGCCAAGTGAAAGTCAAGGGCCAGCCGAATCATGGGCCAAAGTGAAAGTTCTGGAGCATGAGCAATGAATGAATGAGCCTGGTGCTTCATTCATTCATTATGAGCCGCAGCCCGCAGGTCGCTCCGTGAAGCAATACACTGAAAACAATTATTCCGAGCGCCATGCAAAGCGATCTGAGGGTCAGCAAATGACCTCCGAGGAGAGGATCTCCTCACTCATTTCATTGCAATTCATTGCAGTCACAGTATGGGAGGCAGTTGTGGACATGAAATGAGCGCGCGCGCATAGCTTAGCGCATCTGCTGTTTCGGCCAATTGAAATCGCTGGGCGAAGACTTGGGTGTACGGAAAAGTCGGTTGCAAGTCGGTTAAACTTCGCACGCCCATGGCACGTGGGTACGCGATGATGACACCACCCTCGACCACGACCGCGACCGCGACCACGACCACGACCATGATTTCTTTATATATATATATATATATATATATATATATATATATATATATATATATATACATTTCTTTATATATAGATATAGATTTCTGTATATATAGATATAGATTTATAGATATATATATAGATATAGATATATATATAGATATAGATATAGATTTATAGATATAGATATATAGATATATAATATATATCTATATATAAGATAGATAGAATAGATATATAGATAGATATAATATAGATATATATATATATAGATAGATATATATAGATATATAATAGATAGAGATATATCTATATATCTATAGATATATATATTATATATATATAATATATTAATATATATAGATAGATATATATATATATATATATATATATATATAGATAGATAATATATATAATAGATAAGAGATATAGATTTAGATATTATATAATTTCGATAGATATATATATATATAGATAGATAGATATATATAAGATAGAGATATAGATTTAGAATATAATATAATAGATAGATATATTATATATATATTAGATAGATATATATATAGTTAGATATATATATATATAATATATATTTAGATATAATAATAATAGATATATATAAAGATTATTATATATATAGATATTATAGATATAGATATAGATATATATATATAAAGAGATATAGATTTATAGATATAGATATAGATATATAGATATAGATTTATATATATATATAGAGATAGATAGATATAGATTTCTTTATATATAGATATAGATTTATAGATATATATAGATATAGATTTCTTTATATATATATATATATATATACATATATATATTCATAGATAATCTGAGCAAAGCTTGCTTTTTGTTGAAGGGCATAGGGCACCTTAAAAAAAAAACTTCCTTAATACAATCTAAGCAACACAATATAATACAATACAAGCTACCACTCAACACACTTGCACCACCCCAACCCAACCCAACCCACCCCAACCCAACCTCCCTCACCCTACCCCGTCCCGCATGATTCGATATGATTGGATATGTACGGTACATTACAATACAATACCATAAAAATGTGATAAACACAATAGGCTGCAACGAAAAACACAACAAAACAAAACGCAAAACAAAACAATGCAAAAACACAAAAGAAGAAAAAACAAACGCAAAACACAAAACGAAACAGTGCAACAAAAGAATAAAACAAATGAATAAATGAAGAGTACGCCTTATTACAAGGGGTGAGGTTGAGAGGGCCAGCCCATTTGCTTGCACTTGGGCCAACCACAAAAAATACAACAAGACAAACCAAGCTCACCGTGGCTACAGCTGCAGTTATGAAGGCAGACTTTTGCTTTTTGGTTGTTCGCAGAATGCTGGCTGACCGAATCTGTGTCACTCTCTCCTGTCATGGTATGGTGGTTGCAGTGGTGTTCGTGTTTGCAGTGGTACGGTGGTGTTGGTGGTTGCAGTGGTGGTGTCGTTGTCGTTGTCGTTGTTGTTGTTGTTGTTGTTGTTGTTGTTGTTGTTGTTGTTGTTGTTGTTGTTGCTGCTGCTGCTACTGCTGCTGTTGTCGCTGTTGTTGTGGTGGTGGTTGTTTTTGCAACAGCAGAGGAGAGCGATAATTTATCAAGAAGCAATGCATAGTTTTTCTTTTCAGCTAAGAGCAGCAGCTTGTAAGCAGTTCCCCTGGATTACCACCCAGACCTATGGCAACTTAGTGCATCTGGAAGCTGGCAGAATCATCTTTCCAATTCTGTTGAAATCTTGGGGCTTAGCTCAGGGCCTGTCTCAGGGAGCTGCTTAAAGGCTGCTGCTCGTGGCTGAAATAAAAACCATGATGCAATGCATGGCTCACGTGCATAAGGAAGTAAAAAATGCTTGGTTACTCAATATTGCCTATCTGATTTTGAGAATTAGTTGGAAGATCCCTCCCGGATGTTGTGGAGCGGGCTTGTTTTGGGTCAACAATGTGCTGTGCTGTGCTGAATGTAATGTAGTAGTGTAGTGTAGTGTAGTGTAGTGTAGTGTAGTGTAGTGTAGTGTAGTGTAGTGTAGTTTAGTGTAGTGTAGTGTAAGGTGATGTGATGTGATGTGATGTGATGTGATGTGATGTGATGTGATGTAATGTAATGTAATGTGATGTGATGTGTGATGTGATGTAATGTGTGTGTGATGTGATGTATGTGCTGTGATGTGATGTTGTTGTGTGATGTGATGTGATGTGTGTGTGTGATGTGATTGTTGTCTGTGATGTTGTGATGTCCTGTGATGTATGTGTTGTTGTGTGATGTTATGTTGTGATGTAATGTGATGGTGTGATTTGTGATGTATGTTGTGTTGTGATGTGCTGTGATGATGTCTGTGCTGTGCTGTGTGTGATGCGATGCCATGCCATGTCATGTCATGTCATGTCATGTCATGTCATGTCATGTAATAAAGGTGAGGTGAACATACCACTTTCCTCCCCAAGCTAAGCCAAATCAATCGTAAACGACAAGGGGCCGGAGCTCGTGCTATGCACATATAATTTGACATGCTCGCATTCCATACACAGGAATGGGGTGTAGTCCTGTCTAGACTACCCATGTTTACTACGCTTGCAGACGGTGAGCAGACATAGTACTTCCCCCCCAAAGCTAAGCCAAATAAAGAAAGAAAGAAATGTTACGCCTGATGACAAGGCGTGAGGTTAAGGGGACCAGCCCATTCGCTTGCGCTGGGGCCAACCACCAATGCTAAGCCAAATTAAGATGCCGGTAGAATGGTGGAGTTGCCACGTGGGCTATATGGTACAAACAGAAGAGAGCCGAAGTACTATTATTGTTAGGTGGGACAGAATGCACGCTGAATGCTAGGCATGAAAGAATGCATGCTGAATCCAATTTCCCCTATTGTTTCACAGCCTGCTTATTGAGTGCCTACTGAACCATTCTTATTGCTAACCTTTTTAGTCTTAAGTAATCTACGGGAACACTTCATAAAACAAACTGCACCACTACCATCACCACCTTTACCCCCCCCCCCCCCCCCCCCCCTACACACACACACACACACACACCACCACCACCACCACCACCTTTACAACCCTACCACCCAACAACAATAACACCCTAACACCAGCACCACCACCTCAACAAGCCCACCACCGTTGCCGAAATAGGAGTTAGAGCAACAGCATGACAAACCGTGGCTAAACCCTAAACCCTAAACAAAATGGACATGATTTGGCATGTGCCTCAAGAACAAACCAGAAAATACCTGGAATAACCTTTCTGTGTGTATCATGCTTCAATCTGGCCAAGCCTTGAAACTGTCTAGTCCCCGGAGTATGCTCCGTCCTATGGTTCCCGGGGTATTGGGAATTGGAAGACGGTGAGCGGCCTAAAGCTGGCTTAAAACACAATTGTAAAAATACAATCCAATCCAATCTGGCCAATGGCTTTCAACTTGGACGTAATTTGGCCCCTGACAAACCTCTAGTCAAGCACCACAATGAGTCAAAGCAACCACTGGCCAACCCAGGGCTGAAATGACAGCTGAGGTGCAACAATCGCATAAGAGCTATATATCACCTGGGGGATGCCATTCTGCTGACAGCTGCTTACTATCGAGCTCCAGAACTCCTCCGTCCGATCCATCTAACCCCAACTCCAATAGGTCAGCTAGGATTCGAGTCTTTCTGGGAATGGTACGCAGATACCGGTGAATGATAGAGCAGAAGAATCGAGAGGATTTCCGAGGGGTAATCGATTGACCAGTTAAGCCGTCTTGCTAAAGGCCAGTGGCATCGAATGAGGGATCCGAACACCAGCTGGTCCAGGTCAGCGGGCCTGGTGTAGATCTGACTGGCAATATTGAAACGCAAGACAAAATGTAGCTGCTAGCTGGCCCTCAGGTCAAATTTACTTTCCCAGACTCCTTGCCCCCGAAAGCAACCTGCTGGTCGAAACATTCGTATTCTTAAAATTTGCTTGACACTAGGCCTTCGCATTGATTCGGAAGCAATTGCTCTTGCTGCTCGGGAACCGTAAGACCTAGTACTTGAGTACCAGCATGGTGACCGAAGCCGAATTACGAGAGGAGATTGCCTCACTATCCTCCTCCGTGCTTGAGATCGAGATCTCGCGGTTAGAAAACTCCGTCGTGCATTTGCGGAGGAGCAACGCTGAGCTGAAAGAGGCACGCAGTGAAGATCCTGACCCGGAGCTGAAGGCAGCCATAGAAGAGAACATCGTACTGATTGCAAAACAAGCCGCAAGGATAGAAAAGCTGAAGAAGGAGATCCTGGATGCTGTAGCAAGGCCAGGTAGGCAACATGTCAATCTGTGTGAGCGCTGCACAGCTGCATGGGGAGGATAGAGCATGTGACAGCATGCTCACACACACCGCTGAGCAGAACTAGTTCAAATTTAAATCCAAACTGGTATGCCAGCAGCGCACGGCATGGATGCCGGCCACAGATTGGCCCATGACTGATTTTCTTTTTTTGCCCGTGATGTTCATGAACCTCCTTTGGTCCCCCTTGACTCTGTCAAATGTAATAATCATCTTCATCATCAACATCATCAACATCATCAACATCTTCATCATCAACATCATCAACATCATCATCATCATCTTTAACATCATTAACATCATTAACATCATCATGACAGTTTCATTCTACTTAGAAACGCTCGAAGAAAAGGATTCTACATGGATTTAATTTATGTTATTACAGCACATAATAATTTAATATACACAGTAACAGTTTTGGGGGCTGCAGGTGTATATTATGTTGAAGCCTCTGCTGCGACTGTTGTCTTTCTTCGAGCGACGCATCGCAAAATGATCGACTCTGTGCGCCCACAGTGCGTCGCGCTGCCCCCCAAATCCAATGCACAATGGTAGGGGAAAAGTGTAATGGCAATGCACGTAGGTAGGGGAAAGTGTAAGTTCTTGTCCAGAGAGGGGGCACGGATCCTGTAAATGGTAACGACCCGAACCCCGGGGAGCGCAAAGCGAACCACCCCCCTCTCTGGGCGAGATATTACACCTACCTATACATACGTGCATTGCGATTACACTTTACCCCTACCATCGTGCATTGGATTTGGGGGGCAGCGCGTCACACTGGGCTCGCACAGAGTCGCTCATTTTGCGATGCGTCGCACGAAGAAAAACAACACTGGCAGCAGAGGCTTCAACACAATATACACCCGCAGCCCCCCAAAATTGTAATTACGTACATTAAATCATACCTCCGTGCATTGGGATCAACACACCATTTTGTATGTATTTATATTACAGGCCAGGGGTAGGCCAAATAGGCTAAAGGGAGTTGCCCAACCGTATAGGAAGGGCTTAAAAAGAAAAAAGACTGATGAACTGAACCCCAAACAATCGTTTAATCGACGGGGGCCCTGAGTTCGGCCCCTTAGTGACAACACTAAAGGTCCATCAGAGAGTTATCAAAGCCACCACTGATTGGAAGCCACACAGACAAAAGAGCTAGTTCTTCCTGAAATAGTAGACGCTATACCTGCCTGATCTTATCATCCTGCCGTAGTATCATTCCCCTCTTTTAGTCTTTTACCTTTCTCGCACTGACAGATCATCAAACATGCCACCACTTTTGACTACCATTAGTGCTGCGTAAAGAGCCAGACGACTTAGGATTTAACTAAGGCCCCAGGCGATGTACCCTCTTGAGGGCCGCGGTCAACTCACAGTCGTCCTCCACGTAACCTGCGATTGAACCATCACTTCAGCAGTAACATTGCCAAATCAAATAAAAAGCATGATTATCGAAATATATTTGATCCAATCCTATGTGATCCATTCTCAGGAACAGAGCTTTCATCATGCTAGGGGGCTGCATTAGAACGACCACTTTTGGGAACATCTCAGCAACCAGGCGCAGAAACAGCATCAGTGGGAATACCTGAGGTACCAGCAGCAGCAGCAGCAGCAGCAGCAACAGCAACAGCGGGAATACTAGAGGTACCAGCAGCAGCAGCAGCAGCAGAGCAAGAGAGGCAGGCAACAGCAATGGATGCAACACCTGAGGTAGCAGCAGCAGCACCTGAGGTACCAACTGCAATGGATGCAACATCTGAGGGAGCTGGAGCAGCAGAGGCTGCTGTTGCTACAGACGTGGAGGTCTCCAACTCGAGAGAGAGTGGCACTGGCGATGATGGTGTCTGGTTGTAGCTCATATTCAGGAACAGAGGCTGATGTTGCTACTGACATGGATGTCTCTAACTTGAGAGAGAGTGGGACTGGCGATGATGGTGTCTGGTTGTAGCTCATATTCAGGAACAGAGGCTGATGTTGCTACTGACATGGATGTCTCTAACTTGAGAGAGAGTGGCACTGGCGATGATGGTGTCTGGTTGTAGCTCATATTCAGGAACAGAGGCTGATGTTGCTACTGACATAGATGTCTCTAACTTGAGAGAGGGTGGCACTGGCGATGATGGTGTCTGGTTGTAGCTCATATTCAGGAACAGAGGCTGATGTTGCTACTGACATAAATGTCTCTAACTTGAGAGAGGGTGGCACTGGTGATGATGGTGTCTGGTTGTAGCTCATATTCAGGAACAGAGGCTGATGTTGCTACTGACATGGATGTCTCTAACTTGAGAGAGAGTGGCACTGGCGATGATGGTGTCTGGTTGTAGCTCATATTCAGGAACAGAGGCTGATGTTGCTACTGACATAGATGTTCCCTCTACTAAACTTGAGAGAGGGTGCACTTGGTGATGATGTTGGTCTGGTTTGTAGCTCGTATCAGGAACAGAGGCTGAGTGGTTGCTACGGACATGGAGTCCTCTATTGAAGAGAGTGGCACTTAGTCGATGATGGTGCTGGGTTGTTAGCTCATAATTCAGGAACAAGGCTGATGTTGCTAACTGACATGTGTCCGCCCTAACGCACTTGAGAAGGTGGCACTGGCGATGATGGTGTCTGGTTGTAGCTCATATTCAGGAACAGAGGCTGATGTTGCTACTGACATGGATGTCTCTAACTTGACTAGGGGGGGGCACTGGCCCGATGAGGTGTCTGGGTTGTAAGCCCTCATATGAAGGTAGTTTTGAAACTGAAAACCCTCAGATTTTGGCCCTGAAGATATCAAGAAACTTCTGGATCATTCTGGGAGAATTGTCGTAAATGTGGCCTGAAAAGGTTGAGGTACGAAGTACGATCTGTCTACCTTGATTCCCAAATGATACGCTGAATTGCACCTCGCGTATACCTGGGCGCATAATACATACGTAAATAGCACGCCTTATTATGAGGCGTTAGGTTGAGGGAGGCAGTGTGTTTGCTCGCACTGGGGCCAACCACCAATAGCGAAGGGGGGCTGTCATCCCCCTGTATGGATTGGTATAACAGCACCTGGCGCATAGACCAGGTGCTCCGTTACGTTCTTCTGCATTTTAGCCTCTCCTGTCACGGTTGGGCAAGTCCCTATAGCCTATTCGGCCAACCCCGGGACTGTACCAACAACAACAACAACAACTATGCTCGTTGCATATCCTCCACTGTTTCATTTTTGGGCTACGAGTAGCAGCTTCTCGGCAGGTCCTTTCCCCTGTCCTTTGGACAAACCTGAAGCTAGCTATTGCATCTGAAAGTCGACCTTACGGGCATTTCAATGCAATTGAAAGCTTTGGGCTAGACCCAGTGGCTGGCTGTTGAAGCTGGCTGGAAGCTGCCTTGCGTAGCCCCAAAATGAAACAGTGATCTCATCATTCTGATTCATCTGTCCAGGATGCCAAAGGTAGTGGTGAAAGTCACGAATTGCACGTGTTCTGGCATGCCCCGCTTTTCCTATAGAGAGAGCTGCCTAGAAGCTGTTGCTCGTAGCTGGAAAGAAAAGCTATGAATGGCACCTAGGTCAGTAAGTAAGTTTGAGTCATATCGAGGAGCTTCAATGACCCCCATGGCTCCTTTTATTCCTCACCCATTTAATTCATCACTGGGCTTTGATGATGATGATGATGATGATTACCTTTTCCTGGTGCCCTACTGGGACTCCAAATGTGCCCTCGGCTTGACGTAGTCAAGGGGGACTTATGAACATCATGCACAAAAAAGAAAAGAGAAAGAAAGAGAAATTATTATCGAACCAACATGATATGAACAGCAATTTATGATTGAACCGACATGTCATGATATTTCTCACAAGTCCTATCATGTCTTGCCTGGCAGCGTCCCCATGGATAGGAACCCTCCGGTAGTACGGTACATGATAGGACTGGTGAGTCATATGATAACACAACAGTCATATGATAACACAACAGTCATATGATAATTCAACACGTTGTCCTGCCTGGCAGGCTTCCTCCGGTAGTTCTGTACATGATAGGACTGGTGAGTCACATCATAACACAACACGTTGTCCTGGCGTCTTTGAACACCCCGATAGGGTAATTGGGAATAGGCGTCAGGATTACACTCCTCTGAACAGAATGCGTCCACATGGGTTAACACAGTTTAAATGCATAATCCTGTTTCGACGAATGGCTCAATGGTAGAGGTCGCTGAATTCATATAGGTGCGACGTTCGAACCCCTACGGGTGTGCTCCAGTGTTCGCGGTCGCTGTCAACCACCATGGTAGCTTTGTGCTCCCTTAAAACCACGCCCTACCAGGCGTCGTCATTACTTGAAAGGCATGCATAGCTTTCCTTTTCAGCTAGGACAAGCAGCTTCTAGGCAGCTCCCTGAGCTAGCCACTGGGCTAAGCTCCTATAGTTCAGCAGTACTGGAAATATGATTCTGCCAGCTTCAAGATGCACTATGCTGCATGTTTGACTGGGTAGAAAGCCAGGGGAGCTGCCTTGAAGCTGCGGCTGGAGAAAGGAGCTTTTTACAAACGGAGCCTCAGTGTCCAGAGCTTCAGAGTGCCTTTGATTCTTAACCCATTTGCCACAAGCCACTGAGCCAAATTATCACTGCTCGAACTCAGCCCCTCCGTCGGTAAAACGAATGTGTGGGGTTTAGTTTATCAATGCTTTTTTTAGTCCTCCATATCACGGTTGGGCAAGATCCTTGAGCTTACCCCTGGAATGTAACATACGTACAAGCCATTGAGCTGAATTGTTGTCCTGAGCCCCTGACTTCGTGTGACAGTGATCATTTAATGAAGATCCGCGATAAGTATTCGGCGGATTGTTAGGGAATCGAATTTTAGAAACAGGTCGTAGTTCGCAGGGTAGTTAGTACCTCAGATGTTGCCTCCCGAGAATCCTGATCATCCTGGGAGATTTTTCGTGAATTTGGATTAGGAATAAAAACTCGAGGTACAAAGTACGACCTACGACCTCGATTCCCAAACGATCCGCTGCATGTATCATTTATACCAATTGAAATTGAAGTTGTTACATCCGAGTAATGGAGTCACTCTCAGGACGTGGAAATAAGGACACCACAGCATAAGCCGGAGCTAGCAGTAGTCACCGTGGGAGCAGAGGACAGGGTCTTCACATTACATTAAATTACATTACATGTTAAAGTCGACTTGACACTGCGAGGGTGCATGAGACTCTGTGCTTTAAACAAAAATAAAAGGCACCCACAAAGCAAAAACAACCATTACATCAGGGGGGTGTCGAGGACAAACAAACCAAACTTCCAACTACCGGTCTGTGCTAATCCCCGGGTATTTCTACCATCCCAATCCTTCTTGCCTGCTTGTCACTGCTGAAGACGGAGAGCTGCCAAACTGTTGGCTGCAGCCATGTAAGTAGGTAGCAAAGTTCAAGATCAAGTCCAGTGACCCACTCTAGCACTGGCAAGGCGGCGGTATGAGCTCAGCAGCAAATGCGAGACCACACTAAACACTGTCTGAGAATAAGAAAAGGAAAAAAAGAAAAAAATGGGGAAATGTTACATGGATACTGTCGGAGGAAACCACAAGACCATATAAACACTCTGCATTGTATTGCTGATTTACCTTCTACATCGGTTATCCTGGTAAATTTATTGATACTGTCGGAAACGGCGAGCGGCCAAATTGCTAGCTGAAGCTATGTTACCCAGTTCAAGTCCAAGTATATAACAGTAACAAATGAACAAATCCCGTCCGCCTAAATTCCCTGGATTTCGGAACCCGAACATATTTACAAATGTACATGGCTGAAGCCTGACTCCTTTTTGTTTTCCGCGATAGCTCGCAACACAACTTCACATTTAATTGTTGAAAGGATTCTCACTCCAGGAAGTGGGACCCCGTTCACATTACAGCGCCCACTGAGGGTTCAGAAGGGTTAAGAGTCCTACAGAAGTAGGAAGTTCAAGCTGGAAAACGCATGCGAACACAGGAATTCAAAAGTTCAAATAGTGCCCAAGAGGAGGTCCAAGTGTTCGACAGTGTCTCCAATTCTTCATTCAATTCAGTACAGTGCAGTACAGTAGTACTACCACCCTGGTCAAAAATAGCCTGTTTATGGAAATGTAGTCTTATTGCTTTCTAAACTAGTCAACCTAACTCCCTCATGTGGCAGCATACCTGCGCAAAAAGCAATGACCCTCCAGCCCCCACTCCTATTTACTACCGCCTGCTGTATGTTGTTATAGTCCAGGGGTAGGCCAATTAGGCTAAAGGGACTTGCCCAACCGTGACAGGAGGGGCTAAAAGCCTAAAACGAAAAAGCACTAATGAACTGAACCCCAAACAATCGTTGTACCAAAGGGGGGCCTAAGTTTGTGCTACAATGAAAAATAACTCTATGACAGTCTACGATTCAAATTTAATCGTCATCCCAAATGGAAAGATAATTTAATTGTGCGATTCTGGTCGCACTTCTAAACATATGTACATATATATTACGATATATTCGCCCTACATACATATTTAGTTGGTTGCCAACAGCCGTGATATCCATCACATTAGCTTTTATCTATCACAGGACTGGAGACAATCACACACAAAGAGTCAGACAGACACACACACACACATATACACACACACACGTACATACACACACACATACACACATACACACACACATACACACAGACATAGTAAGTTAGATGTCAACAGCTGTGATGTCAATCTCTGCATATTGCTGCCTCGGCAAATCAGTTGTGAAGAATTGCCCCGTGGACTTTCGCATGGGCGACTCTGAGCGCACCCCCCCACGTGCTGTGTTCCCCCCCAGAGACTTCACCCTCGACATCGCCCCGTACATATTGCTCATATCGATTGACAGGCGGGCGGGGAGGTTCTGCCGACCGGTGGACGGTCGTTGTAGTGCCCTCGAGGACAGGGGGCGTTTCGAGGGGTCTGGGTGGCTAGCCCCATAGCCCAGGTAGGGGGAGGCGGAGGTGGGCCGCTTGTTGGCTGCTGCTCGCTTGGGGGTGGGCGGCTGTTCCACGCTGTTGAGGTCGGATGCGCTGTCGTACTTGGTAAGACCTTCTGAGGGTGAGTTACGGCCAGATGGGGAGGCGGTCTGGTTTAAGTAATAGGGGGAGGCTGTCTGGGGTCGGCTAGAGGGTGAGCCTGGGGCTGGTGTGCGGGTGGAGAAGCTTCCTGCACGGGCATGTCCTGACGGGGAGGCTGTGTGCGGGCGGGCCGGCAAGGCCGAGGCGGACTGTGGTCGTCCAGCGAGGTTGGAGAATCGTACTCGCTGGTTACTCTCAAAGTCGTTGGCGCTTGTTGCCGTATGAGCAGTGCGTGCGTTCGCCCATTGCGCCTGCAGGGCCTGTTGATTGGGTAGGGGGAGGCTGATCAGCACTTAGCAGGTCAGCAGGTGTGTGTGAGAGTGTGTGGGTTGGAGAATCGAACTCTCTGGTTGCTCTAACGTCATTGGCGATTGTTGCTGTATGAGCGGTGCGTGCAGTCACCCATTGAGCCTGCAGGGCCTGTTGGTTTTAGGTGGTTTAGGTTTAGGTGGTTTAAGTGGTTGAAGTTGTTTCAGTGGTTGAAGTGGTTGAAGTGGTTAAAGTGGCCCATTGAGTCTGCAGGGCCTGTTGGTTTGGTAGGGGGAGGCTGGTCAGCACTATTTTTTAGGTAGTTTAGTTTTTAGGGAAAAAGTGCTAACCAGCGAAGTGCTGACCAGCTTGTTGCCGTATGAGTAGTGTGTGTGCGGTCGACCATTGTGTCTGCAGGGCCAGTTGGTTCGGCAGGGGGAGGCTGGTTAGCGCTTACCTGGTCAGCACTTGGGTTTACATGGTTCAGGGTTAAGGGGGTTTAGGTTTAGATGGTTGAAGTAGTTTAGGGGAATAAGCGCTGACCTGCCAAGTGCCGACCAGCTAAGAGCAGGGATTTTTATTTCCGCTATATATAGCGATCGCTAGTTTTGACCCCGTTTTAGCAAAAATATAGCTATAAAAAGCATTTCTTTTTCTTTTTCTTTTTCCCCCCTCAATTGCCCTAAAAAACTACAAAAAGCTTTAAAAAGCTACAGAAAGCACTAAAACGCTGTCCCTGGAGGAGCCCTGAAACCATAAAGCTAGAAGAAACCCACTTTCAGATTTGAAAAAATAATCACTGGCTTAGAGCCTAAGGAGCCCAATGCCAAGCAAACAAGAGCCCAGGATTAGAATAGAGGAGCAATCCAGGAGCAATGTTATAATAGAGGGCTAAGTGCTGTCCAGCCTCCCCCTACCTACTTGTTGGACCTCCTTCTAGGCCAGCTGCGCAGGTGTGAGAAGAAGAGGCTCGGACTTCTGTTGCGGTGAGTTCCCCCTACCAGCCTCCCCAACAGTGATGACCAACTACCCCCCAACCCCACCAGTAGGTACTGACCAACTACCCCCCCAACCCCACCAGGAGGCGCTGACCAACTCCCCCTCCCCCCCCCCACACACCCCCTCCAACAATGCTGGCCAGCTAAGTGCTCCCCCTACCTGCTGGATCTCTTGCTGAGCAATCTGCCCAGGCGTGAGGAGAAGGGGCTCAGACTTCTGTCGCGGTGAGTTCAAGCTCTGAGACGAAGCGCTCCTGGGGCGAGGGACATCAAGTCCGTTGGCGACGCGCATGATTTGCTCTGCAGGGTCCTTCAGGGTGAGGGGCATGGGTGCGGGGCTGGCCATCCAGCCCGACCCAACCTTACCCTTGTTTTCATGATCAGGCCAGGGGTACTCCCCAGGGTCCTCTATATCCGGGTAGGCCTTCTCCAGTGACTCCGTCAGCGCTTGCATCTCAACCACTCTATCCCAGTTGGGCATGGCTGGCATGAAGTTGATACCGAGCTGGAACTTGTTTGCACAGAATTTTAGGTGCTCGGCAAAGGCCTGGACCCGACCCAACTCCAGCAACGCCAGGCGAGCCACTTGCACTTGGGGCCAGATCTCGTGATTACGTTTTTGAACACGCTCTAGCTCCACTAGATGTGCCTCTTGCAAGCTACTACAAAGCTCCTTGAAGTCCTTCTGCGCTTGCACGATGGCCTCTTGGAACTTCTTCCTCGCCTCCTCCATGAGAGAGTCGTTGTGCTGCGGCATGAGAAGGGGGTAGGCTGGTCAGGGGTAGGGGGAAGCTGGGTAGGGGAGGGGGTAAGGTAGGGGGTAGGGGGAAGCTGGGTAGGGTAGGGAAAAGCTGGTCAGCACTTAGCTGGTCAGCACAATGGCGTCTTGGAACTTCTTCCTCGCCTATTTCATGAGAGAGTCGTTGTGCTGCATCATGACTGCATGAAAAGGGGGTAGGCTGGTCAGGGGTAGAGGGAAGCAGGGTAGGGTAGAGGGTAGGGTAGGGGGAAGCTGGGTAGGGTAGGTAAAAGTATGTCAGCAATTAGCTGGTCAGCACAACGGCGTCTTGCAACTTCTTCCTCGCCTTCTCCATGAGAGAGTCGTTGTGCTGCATCATGAGTAGAGAGCGGCAGATCATATGATGTTGACCAAAGGCAAAAATGATATCATATGATATCATACAAATTGCATCATACGTATATAAATGGTAACTTTAGCCTAGTCAGACTGCCGGCATCATATAATATCATATTGCTGTTCCCACACGAGATGACAATTAAAATGTGCGATTCTTATCACATAATTGAACACTACTCATAAGGAAATAATAATAATCGCATTTTTAATACAATTTGTAAGGAAATCACCCGGGAAATCATAATATATATATTTTAAGGTATTTCCATCCCCCTACCAGCATCATGAACACCTTGAGCTCCTCATACTCCTCTTTTGCGGCCACTATTGCCTCTTCGTGCTATAGTGATCATTAACTTCTACAATTGATCATTTCTACACATGTGATAACAATTAAATTGTGCGATTCTTATCGCATTTTTAATACAATTTATAAGGGAATAATAATAATAATAATAATAATAATAATAATAATCGCATTTTAATACAATTTATAAGTTTTTTTTGTAATTCCATCCCCCTACCTGCATCATGAAGACCTTTAGCTCCTCGTACTCCTCTTTTGCGGCCACTATCGCCTCCTCGTGTTCCAACGCCAGACGCACGCACAGCGCTTGGTGCTCCTCCTGGGCTCTCGCAACCTGAAGGTCCGGTGAAGAAAAAAATCAAGTTAATTCATTCTGTCATTCATTCATGAAGGTGAGTGAAGAAAGAATCAAGTTGAGTTCATTCATTCTGTCATTCATTTATGAAGGTGAGTAAAGAAAGAATCAAGTTGAGTTAATTCATTCAGTCAGTCATTTATGAAGGTGAGTGAAGAAAGAATCAAGTTCAGTCATTCATTCATGAAGGTGGGTGAAGAAAGAATCAAGGCAAATTACGACAGGAACGGCTTGCCGGGACATGTTTGAGTACAAGGATGAGAATGGCAAAAGCGTACAATAGCCTGAAAAATAGCCTGAAATGGCCTAAAAATAGCCTAAAATAGCCTTCAATGCCCTAGAAAATAGCCTTCGATAGCCTAAAAAAAGAACAAGGTGTCAATGTGCTCCTCCTGGGCTATCACTACCTGAGGGTCCGGTGAAGAAAGAATCAAGTTTAGTTAATTCTTTCAGTCATTCATGAAGGTGGGTGAAGAAAGAATCAAGGCGAGTTACGACAGGGATGGCTTGCAGGGACATGTTTTAGTACAAGGATGAGAATAGTAATAGCCTGAAATAGCGTGAAATAGCCTACAATAGCCTGAGTCAGCCTGACAAATAGCCTGAAAAAAAGGAACATGTCGCCAATGTGCACCAGAGGGCTAAGGACCTGGTGAACCACCTGAAGGTGTCTGGGGTTTGGGGTTTGGTGTTGTTTGGTGTTGGTGTTGGTGTTGTTTGGCTGGTGTTGGTGTTATTAGGTTTGTGTTGGTTTGTGTTGGTGTTGTTAGGTTGGTGCTGGTGTTGGTTTGTGTTTGTGTTGTTTGGTTGGGGTTGGTGGGTGTTGGGTGTTGGTGTTGGTTTGGGGGTTGGTGTTGTGTTGGTGTTGGTTTGTGTTTGTGTTGTTTGATTGGGGTTGGTTGGACAGTCACAAGCCCCAATTTCTAGTGCGGGCTTTACCTGGAGGTCGTTCAACTGCCCCAGCTCTTCCAGCTTGGATTTATGGTACTCCCGTGCCTGGAAAGCAGACTTTGGTTGGTGTTGGTGGGTGTTGGTGTTGATGTTGTTTGATTGGGGTAGGTTAGTCGGTCACAAGCCCCAATTTCCAGTCCGGATTTTACCTGGAGGTCGTTCAACTGCCCCAGCTCTTCCAGCTTGGATTTATGGTACTCCCGCGCCTGGGACAGCAGACTTTGGTTCCTTGCTTCCACAGCCTTCCTCTCCTTCACCTTCTCCTGGTGCTCAGCACGGAGCTGCTTGTTTGTCTCTTTCACGTCCTCAGTCAGGCGCTGGTGCAGTCCCTCTGCCTCCGTCAGCCGCACTCCGTTCAGGACCGTGATCTCGTGCTGCTTCAGCTCGTACTGCTCCTTCATCCGCACCACGTTCTCTGCGTGAGCCTTCTTCGACGCTATCACATCTTCAGCATGTTTCGCAAGAATCTCTTCCCGCTGCACCTCCCACTCATTGAAGAGCTTCTTGTGCAACTCCTCCTTGAGCTGCTTATCTACCACCTCCTCCGTGTGCATCCTTGCCACACGCTCGTTCTCGCCTCGTACCTTCCACAGCGCATCTTCATACGCTAGCCTAGCCTTCTCTTGCAGCTTATCGTTCACAGTTTCTCGAACAGCTCCGCCAAAGATGACATCCTTGACAAAGGAATCTGCATACATGCCAATCACCGCATCCACGTGCTCGTTTATGATCGACGAGTTCTTCGCCAGCAGTTCCAGCTTCTTCTCATTTCTGCTGGATGTTTCTTTGACCAGCTTATCCCATTCCGATCGGATTTCCGACAGCCGTGCAGCGTTGTCCTGATCGAGGGCCTCTACCACCTCGGGCGGGTGGATGATCCTCGACAGCTCTTGCTCGTCCGCCAAGTCAAGGGGTGGGAGGTCGTCCTCATATTCATCCCAATCGTCCATCACGCCGTCCTCCGCAATGTCGACCAGACCTGTATATATGTATGCACGTATGTACATTAAAACATTATTTAATTCGTTTACTTACATTATTGCAGATTATTGTATTAATTTAGTAAAAGATTGTATAAATGTATGTTATTAGAGTCCATGGATAGCCAAATAGGCTCAAGGGACTCAACCAACCATGATATCAGGAGGGGCTACAACGGGGGGAAACTGATTAACTGAACCCCAAACAATCGTTTTACCGACAGTGGCCCTGAGTTCTACTACACTGATCATTTAATTTATTTTTACGATTCTCATCAAGCAATGCAACCCTAAAAAAAGGAAGCAAGATAGTAAATAATTGTTCACACACTTCCAAGTCCCGTCATGCAAGCCTATAGCATATCACATATAGAGTGGGCGGATTGAGGCGGAGGGAAATTGTAGGCTCCGCTGTTTTCCTGTCTGGCAATGAGCAGCAGCGTCTAAGCAGCTCCCCTAACTTAGCTCTCCCTAGACAAATGTGCTGAAGTGCAGTCTCTTGTGTAGTCTGAAGAGCAGTCTGAAGTGCAGTCTGAAGGGGAGTCTCTCGTGTAGTCTGAAGTGCAGTCTGAAGAGCAGTCTGAAGTGCAGTCTCTCGTGTAGTCTGAAGTGCAGTCTGAAGAGCAGTCTGAAGTGCAGTCTCTCGTGTAGTCTGAAGTGCAGTCTGAAGAGCAATCTGAAGTGCAGTCTCTCGTGTAGTCTGAAGTGCAGTCTGAAGAGCAGTCTGAAGTGCAGTCTCTCGTGTAGTCTGAAGTGCAGTCTGAAGAGCTGTCTGAAGTGCAGTCTCTCGTGTAGTCTGAAGTGCAGTCTGAAGAGCAGTCTGAAGTGCAGTCTCTCGTGTAGTCTGAAGTGCAGTCTGAAGAGCAGTCTGAAGTGCAGTCTCTCGTGTAGTCTGAAGTGCAGTCTGAAGAGCAATCTGAAGTGCAGTCTCTCGTGTAGTCTGAAGTGCAGTCTGAAGAGCAGTCTGAAGTGCAGTCTCTCGTGTAGTCTGAAGTGCAGTCTGAAGAGCAGTCTGAAGTGCAGTCTCTCGTGTAGTCTGAAGTGCAGTCCTGGAAAGTGCAGGCTCTCGTGTAGTTCCCCCTGAAGTGCAGTCCTGAAAGCATCCCCGAAGTGCCAGTTCGTCCTTCTCGTGTAGTCTGAAGTGCAGTCTGAAGAGCAGTCTGAAGTGCAGTCTCTCGTGTAGTTTCTGAAGTGCAGTCCTGAAGAGTCATCTGAAGGGGAAGTCTCTCGTGTCGTCTGAATTCAGTCTTGAAGCGCGTCCTGAAAGTGCAGTCCTCGTGTAGTTGGAGTGCAGTCCGGAAGAGCTGTCGAAGTGCAGTCTCTCGTGTAGTCTGAAGGGCAGTTGAAGAGCAGTCTGAAGTGCAGTCTCCTTCGTGTAGTCTGACGTTCAGTCCTGAAAGGCAGTCCTGAAGTGCAGTCTCTCGTGTAGTCCTGATGCAAAGTCCTGAAGAGCATCTGAAGTGCAGTCTCTCGTGTAGTCTGAAGTGCAGATCTGACGACAGTCTGAAGTGCGTCTCTCGTTTAGGCTGAATTGCAGTCCCGAAGAGCAGTCTGAGTTCAGTCTCATCGTGTAGTTCTAATGCAGTCTGAAGAGCAATCTAAGTGGCAGTCTCCTCGGTAGTCTGAAGTGCAAGTCTGAAGAGCATTCTGAAGTGCATCTCTCGTGTAGTCGGAAAGTGCAGTCTAAGATGCAGTCCCTGAAAGTGCAGTCTCTCTTGTTAGTCTGAAAGTGCGTCCTGAAGAGGCAGTCTGAAGTGCAGTCTTCGGTGTCTGAGTGCATTCTAAGAGGAAGTCCTTGAAGTGCAGTCTCTTCGTGTAAGTCCTAAAGTGCAGTCTGAGAGCAAGTCCCCTGAAGTGCCAGTCTTAAGAGCAGTCTGAATTGCAGTCTACGAGCAGTCTGAAGTGCAGTCCTCTCGTGTAGCTCTGAAGTGCAGTCTGAAGAGCAGTCTGAAGTGCAGTCTGAAGAGCAGTCTGAAGTGCAGTCTGAAGAGCGGTCTGAAGTGCAGTCTCTCGTGTAGTCTGAAGTGCAGTCTGAAGAGCAGTCTGAAGTGCAGTCTCTCGTGTAGTCTGAAGTGCAGTCTAAAGAGCAGTCTGAAGTGCAGTCTGAAGTGCAGACTCTGGTGTATTTCGTCCAATTGGCATACCATATATTGAGCAGCACTTGTTTCGGTTTTATATTCTTGAGACAGATGGGGAACAAAATTGTTTTCTACTTTGCACTGTTTTTTTTTCCGGCTACGAGCAGCAGCGTCTAGGCAGCTTCCCTGGCTGGCTTATCAGCCAAAACCTAAAGCAACCTAGTGCACCTTGAAGCTGATGTAATCAGCTTTCTAGCGCTGCTGAAACTTTGAGGCTTAGCCCAGTGGCTGGCTCAGGGAGCTGCCTAGAAACTGCTGCTAGCAGCCAAACAGAAAAACAGTGGTAGACTCCTCAACAAGAGCAGGAAGCATATGATATGATGATTTAATCATATTGTATAATTAAATTATCACTTTAGCACGAACTCAGGGCCCCCGTCGGTAATACGATTTTAGGGGGTTCTGTTCATCATTTTTCCTTCTTTTTAGCCCTTTCTGTCAAGGTTGGGTAAGTCCCTTTAGTCTATTTGGCCTTCCCCTGGACTGTAGCATACATACCGGCTCCTCAACAAGAGAACAAAGAAAGAACAGGAAACAATATAGTACCTGCTGCGTTGGTGGTTGGCCCCTGTAGAAGCAAACGGGCTGACCCCCTCAACCTCGCGCCTCGTTAGGCAAACTACTAATTTATTTAAAATGTATGAACAATTTATTTAACAGGAAGCAAGGAAGTACCTGCGGTCTGCTCTTCAGCACCGGCGCGTTGCCGGAGGGCCGATGTGGGACGGGACCGTGCCGATTGCGGTCGTGAGCCTCCCTCCCTGGGTGTGGTCAGTGCAGACTGCCCAGGTGGTGTCTCAGCAGTGTCAGAGCCCATGACAGCCGGTCGGAGGGAGTCAGGGTCGGCAGCCTCAATGGCAGCCGCCGCCGCTGCCAGCCTGGCAGGTGTGGCCGAAAAAGGTCTCTGAGCCGAGCCAGGTGCTGCTGACTTGTCAGGGTTGTATGTCATGGCGCTGTGAGAGGCAGTACCTGCAGTTGTACTGCCTGCCCCGTCTCGAGCGGACAGCGGTCTAGAGCCTGCCGTGTCCCCTGCCCCCCCTTTGGCAGACAGGGGCCGGGACCGCCCGGGGATAAGGGGGCGGGCGGAGGTGGGGCGTGAGCGACAGATACCGGATTGGGGGCGTGAGCGTGATGGTGAGCCTGATCTGGACCGGATGATCGTGTTCAATGCAGCCATGGCATCCACACGGTCACCTTCAAGTCCAGCTTTCTGCTCCTCCCAAGTAGCACAAGCATCATCATACACCTGTGCATTGAAATATTCAACGTCAAATTTAATAAAATATGGGAGGATAACAAAATGAATGAATACCCTCCCAAGCAGCACAAGCATCCTCATACACCAGTGCATTGAAATATTCAATTTCCAATTTAATAAAATTTGGGAGGATACGGGAGGATAACAAAGCAAACAAATTTTATCCTAAGTAGCACAAGCATCATCATACACCTGTGCATTGAAATATTCAATTTCCAATTTAATAAAATATGGGAGGATAGCAAATTGAATGAATATCCTCTCAAGCAGCACAAGCATCCTCATACACCTGTGCATAAAAAGGGGGGGGGAGATGAGGTGGATGGTATTTAGGCAGATAATGTCTGTGTGGTGAGGTGGAGGGTATTTAGGCAGATACTATCTGTCAGGCGCAAGAGGATGGGTAGGGTGGGGTGGGGTGGGCACGTGCGGTCACCTTCAAATGGGTTGGGGTGGGGTGGGGTAGGGTGCGGTAGGGTGCCGTAGGGTGGGGTGCGGTCACCTTCAAGAGGATGGGTAGGGTGGGGTGGGCACGTGCGGTCACCTTCAAGTGGGTTGGGGTGGGGTGGGGTAGGGTGCGGTAGGGTGGGGTAGGGTGCGGTAGGGTGCGGTGGGGTGGGGTGGGGTGGGGTAGGGTTGCGGTAGGGCGAGGTGGGGTAGGGTGCGGTAGGGTTGGGCCCGTGCGGTCGCCTTCAAGAGGATGGGTAGGGTAGGGTGGGACCGTGCGGTCACCTTCAAGTGGGTTGGGTTGGGTTGGGTTGGGGTGCGGTAGGGTGCGGTAGGGTAGGGAGGGGTGGGGTGCGGTCGCCTTCAAGTGGGTTAGGTTGGGGTGGGGTGCGGTAACCTTCAAGTGGGTTGGGGTGGGGTGGGGTAGGGTGCGGTAGGGTAGGGTAGGGTGCGGTAGGGTGCAGTGGGGTGGGGTGGGGTAGGGTGCGGTAGGGTGCGGTAGGGTAGGGTGCGGTAGGGTGCGGTAGGGTTGGGGTGGGCACGTGCGGTCGCCTTCAAGAGGATGGGTAGGGTGGGGTGGGACCGTGCGGTCACCTTCAAGTCCAGCTTTCTGCTCTTCCCAAGCAGCACAACCATTCTCATACATCTGTGCATCAACAAGTCCGAGGCAGCGTTGCAAGCGACGCGAAAAATTGGCAGAGAGTGTTGGCAACGGAACGACAGGTGGCAACGAAATGGGGCGGACTGAAGCCAGGTAGTTACGAGACAGTTGGCTGACGTGCCAGGCTTTGTGTTGGTGGCACAAACAAACGTCGTCGTCGGGCACACAAACGGACAATGGGGTGACCCTGGGGGCTCCCGCCCCCCAGAAGGGGGGGCTCCACCAGAAACATGGGGAGGGTTGGATTTCATTGGGCTGATCGACTTGAACATGCACTTCGTGACATGGCTCCAAACTTACTGATACAAGCATACTCATACACCTGTGCATGAAAAATAGGGATTATTGAAACGTGCAAAAAGGGACTATTAAAAATGTAAGATTACTATACCTGCATCCATCTTGCATGCGCCTCCTCATAAGCTATACGCGCCGCGTCTATCTTATCCTGGTTGCGCTTCTGCACAGACACACAGGCCTCTGCATGCTCATCCTCTGAAAACTTTACGAGGTTTGCGTTGCGCTCCACAATGTGTGAGACAGAGGCCTCGTGCTCGGCCTTTATGATCTCAAGATCAAGCTTTTGCTTTTTCATCACCGGTATAACTCGCTGCTGCTGGTGGATCGCCTGTAGGAAGGTCAAGACAAGAGGTCAAGTCAAGTCAAGTCAAGTCAAGTCAAGTCAAGTCAAGTCAAGTCAAGAGGTCGAGTCAAGTCATATGAGGTATAGTTTTGAGGTTGGACAGTCCCCATAGCCTATTTGGCTACCCCTGGACTGTAAAATACGTACATACATGGTCAAGTCAGATCAGGTGAGTCTGCTGCAGGGCAGTCACCTGAGGGGAGTTAAGACAAAGGGTCGAGTCAAGTCAGTTGTGGCATGGTCAAGTGAGATCAGGTTAGGTCAAGTAAAGGAAGATGAGGTAGTATCCTCTTCCTCCCCCTCCTCCTCCTCTTCATCCCCCTCCTCCTCTTCCTCCCCCTCTTCCTCCTCCTCCTCCTCCCCCTCCTCCTCTTCCTCCCCCTCCTCCTCTTCTTCCTCCTCCTCTTCCTCCCCCTCCTCCTCCCTTTCCTTCCCCTCCTCTTCCTCCCATTCCTCCCCCTCTTCCTCCTCCCCCTCCTCCTCCTCCTCCTCCCCCTGCTCCTCCTCCCCCTCTTCCTCTTCCTCCCCCTCCTCCTCCTCTTCCTCCCCCTCCTCCTCTTCCTCCTCCCCCTCTTCCTCCCCCTCCTCTTCTTCCTCCTCTTCCTTTCCCTCCACCTTTTCCTCCCCCTCCTTCTCTTTCTTCTCTTCCTCCTCGTCTTCTTCTTCCTCCCCCTCCTCCTCTTCCCCCCCCCTGCTCTTCTCCCTCCTCTTCTCCCATCCCCCCCCCCCCCACACACACCTCTTTCTCTCCTCCTCCTCCCCTTCTTCCTCCCCCATTATCCTCTTTCTCCCCCTCCTCCTCTTCCTCACACTATTACTCTCCTTCCTCTTTCTCTCCCCCTCCCCCTCCTCCTCTCCCTCCCCTCCCTCCTCTTCCTCCCCTTCCTCCTCGTCCTCATGTACATGTCATCATCTCCTACCTGAATGCGGGACATGGTAACCTCCAGGCGCTCAAAGATGCCCAGCCACGATTTTTCTTGCGCTCTGCCTTCAACTGCGCCTCCACCCACTCCCTCCCCCCCCCCCACACCCACCCCCCACCCCATTCCTCTGCCTCTCTCATGTACACGTCAACATTTCCTACCTGAATGCGGGTCATGGTGACCTCCAAGCACTCAAAGATCCCCAGCCGCAAGTTTTTCTTACTCTCCGCCTTCAACTGAGCCCCCCCCCCCTCCCTCCCCCCCCACCCACCCCATCCCTCTGCCTCCCTCATGTACACATCATCATCTCCTACCTGAATGCGGGTCATGGTGACCTCCAAGTGCTCAAAGATCCCCAGCCGCAAGTTTTTCTTACGCTCCCGCCTTCAACTGAGCCACCCCCCCCCTCCCTCCCTCCCCCCCACCCCATCCCTCTGCCTCCCTCATGTACACGTCATCATCTCCTACCTGAATGCGGGTCATGGTGACCTCCAAGTGCTCAAAGATGCCCAGCCGCAAGTTTTTCTTACGCTCTGCCTTCAACTGAGCCTCCACCCCCTCCCTCCCTCCCCCCCCCCCCCCCACACACACACGCACACACACTCTCCCTCCGCCTCCCTCATGTACACGTCATCATCTCTACCTGAATGCGGGTCATGGTAACCTCCAGGCGCTCATAGATGCCCAGCCGCAAGTTTTTTTTACGCTCCGCCTTCAACTGCGCCTCCACCCACTCCCTCCCTCCCTCCCCCCCCCCCCACCCCCACCCACACACCCACACACTCTCCCTCCGCCTCCCTCATGGACACGTCATCATCTCTACCTGAATGCGGGTCATGGTAACCTCCAGGCGCTCAAAGATGCCCAGCCGCAAGTTTCTCTTACGCTCCGCCTTCAACTGCGCCTCCACCCACTCCCTCTCGGGGACATCTGCTGGATGGACCGTTCTAGGATCCAGATTCACAAACCCCACTCCCTCTTGGTAGATGCGCTGCAGATGTTTGTCATACTCCTGGAAGCTTCCGCCAGTCAAGGCTGCTAGTTCTTTCAGGTAGCGCCTCCCCTCAAAGTTATCATTCACATTGTGAGGAAAGAAGCCTGAAAGAATGAATAGGCATTCAAAAAAAGGATTTGTCTCTGAAATAAAAGAAGCTACCACCAGTCATGGCTGCTAGCTCGTTCAGAAAGTGCCTCCCCTCAGAGTTATCATTCACGTTGTGTGGGAAGAAGCCTGAAAGAAAGAAAAGGCATTTAAACAAATGATTTGTTTATGAAAAGAAAAAAAGCTACCACCAGTCATGGCTGCTAGCTCGTTCAGAAAGCGCCTCCATTCAAAGTTATCATTCACGTTGTGTGGGAAGAAGCCTGAAAGAAAGAAAAGGCATTTAAAAAAAGGATTTGTCTCTGAAAGAAAAGAAGCTACCACCAGCCATGGCTGCAAGCTCATTCAGAATCGCCTCCATTCAAAGTTATCATTCACGTTGTGTGGAAAGAAGCCTGAAATAATGAAAAGGCATTTAAAAAAAGGATTTGTCTCTGAAAGAAAAGAAGCTACCACCAGTCATGGCTGCTAGCTCGTTAAGAATCGCCTTAATTCAAAGTCATCATTCACGTTGTGTGGAAAGAAGCCTGAAAGAAAGAAAAGGCATTTAAACAAATGATTTGTTTCTGAAAAGAAAAAAAGCTATCACCAGTCATGGCTGCTAGCTCGTTCAGAAAGCGCCTCCATACAAATGTATTGTTCACACTGTAGCCCCCCTCATTAATATACAATGGTCTAGTGGTAGACCAGATTGCTGGAGGACGAAGAGTCGGGGGTTCGACCCCCCCCTTCGGTCGCTCTTGGACTTGCAGGTCGTCGTCAACCGCAATGGTAGCTTGTCCAGTTGAGGTAGGAGACCGCTCCCCACCCGCGTACGACGGGCTCCCTTAACACCACGCCCCACCAGGCGTTATCATTACCTTTGCTCACACTGTGAAGGATGAAGCCTGATGGGGGAAGGTGCACTTGGTGTAGTGGGTGTGGGTGTGCTTACGTTTGTGTAATTTATGGAAAGGTGTGATGCGATGTGGCTTGGTCCGGTGGTATTGATCAAACACACTCACCCACTGCATGGATGACCGGCACGCGCTCGTTGTTTCTGATACGAGACTGGATGAACTCCAGGCACTGCGAAGGGTCGTCCGCTAGTCCGTCTGACATCAGGTACCAGCAGTCTGCATTCCAATAGTTGTCAGCCATAGAGAAGGCTGAGAGCATGGCAGTGTGGCCGACGGCCTCCGGCCACTTAGCAACCCAGTTCTGGGCGTCCATCAGCAGCTCAGGTTCTGTGGGCATCAGCTTGCCACAGCAGCAGTTGTCCTCTGAGAGGGCGGTGGGGTGGGAGGGGGATTAAGCGCAGTTTTTGCACACACACACACACACACACACAAAACTATCTATGCTCTGTGAGCATCAGCTTGCCGCAGCAACAGTTGTCCTCTGAGAGGGGTGTGGGGGTGTGTTGGTGTGTGTGTGGGGGGGGGATTTAGCACTGTTTTTGCACACACACACGCACACACACACACACACACACACATACACACAAAACTATATATGCTATGTGGGCATCAGCTTGCCGCAACCGCAGTTGTCCTCTGAGAGGGCGGTGGGGTGTGTGTGGGGGGTTTAACACTGTTTTTTGCACACACACACAAACACACACTAAACAAACTATCTATGCTCTGTGGGCATCAGCTTGCAGCAACAGTAGTTGTCCTCTGAGAGGGAAGGGGGGTGGGGTGGGTGGGAGGGCATCGCTGTATTTTGCACACAAAAAAAACTGTTTGTGCTGTGGGCAACAGCTTCCTGCAACCGCGGTTGTCCTCTAAGAGGGCGGTGGGGTGTGAAGGGTGTGGGGTGTGAGGGGGGGATTTAGCACTGTTTTTGCACACACACACACACACACACACACACACACATACACACAGACACACACAACTATCTATGCTCTGTGGGCATCAGCTTGCCGCAACCGCAGTTGTCCTCTGAGAAGGGAGAGGGGAGGGGGGAAAGGTTTTAGCGCTATTAAAAAAACGAAAATATACAATTATGTCTTGAATTATGTTTATAAAACTAAAAAGTCCTTGGAGTTCACGCATGTTTATGCTCTGTGGGCATCATTGTGCTGCAGCAATTGTCCTCTGAGAGGGGAGGGAGGGGGAATTTAGCGCTTGTGTGTTTTTTGCACACACACACGTACACAAGAAGAACCCTCAAACCCAGGTCACAAGACCATCACAACTAGCTCACAAAACCCTCACACCCAGATCGCCAGACCAGAACAATCACACACACCTTTAGACTTGGTCAAGTCCTTAGTCATACCTTTAGTCTTAGCAGTGCCGGGTCGCATCTTGCCACCTGCCTGTCGCCCAGAGTAAAAGGTCTGTGAGTTTGCCAGTAAGTTCATCCTCTGCTGGTGGGTTGCACTCCAGCTCCACGAGGCATTGCAGAAGGCGATGACATCGAAAGCACCTGCTGCAGTGGCTAGCTCACCTGGGGAGGGGGAAGGGGGGGGTTGGGGGGGTTGGTGGGGTTGGGGAGGGGGAGTGGGGAGGTGGGCGAGGGGGCGTGTAGGGGATTTGTTTTCCCTTGTTTTTTTGTGTTTTTGGGGTATGT
>JACBWV010000858.1:4524375-4613855 GCA_013435795.1 Chlamydomonas sp. ICE-L | reverse complement strand
GAAGGAAAGAAGAAGCAAAAAGAAAGAGGAAGAAAAAGAAGAAGAGGAGGAAGAAGATATGAAGAAAAAGAAGACGAAGGGAAGAAAGAAGAAGGGAAGAAAAGGGAAAGACACAAGAAGGAGGAAAAAGAAGGACTAAGCCGAAGCCCAAGGAGACGTACTAAAACGCTGACGAGAAGACACCTCCTCCTCCTCTCCTCCCCCTCCTCCTTCTTTCCTCCTCCCCCTCTTCCTCCCCCTCCTCTTCTTCTCCTCTTTCCTTTTCCCTCCACCTTTTCCTCCCCCTCCGTCTCTTTGCTCCCTCTCCTCCTGGTCTTATTCTTCCTCCCCTCCTCTCTTCCCCCCCCCTGCTCTTCTCCTCCTCTTCTCCCATCCCCCCCCCCCCACCACACACCTCTTTCCTCCTCCTCCTCCCTTTCTTCCTCCCCCATTATCCTCTTTCTCCCCTTTCCTCCTTCTTCCCAACACTATTCACTCTCCTTCCTCTTTCTCCCCTCCCCTCCCTTCCTCTCCATCCCCCCCTCTCTCCTCCCCTTCCTCCTCGTCTCATTGTACATGTCATTGCTCTCCTACCTGAATGCGGGACATGGTAAACCTCCAGGCGCTCAAAGATGCCCAGCCACGATTTTTCCTTGCGCTCTGCCTTCAACTGCGCCTCCACCCACTCCCTCCCCCCCCCCACACCCACCCCCCACCCCATTCCTCTGCCTCTCTCATGTACACGTCAAACATTTCCTACCTGAATGCGGGTCATGGTGACCTCCAAGCACTCAAAGATCCCCAGCCGCAAGTTTTTCTTACTCTCCGCCTTCAACTGAGCCCCCCCCCCCTCCCTCCCCACCCACCCACCCCATCCTCTGCCTCCCTCATGTACACATCATCATCTCCTACCTGAATGCGGGTCATGGTGACCTCCAAGTGCTCAAAGATCCCCAGCCGCAAGTTTTTCTTACGCTCCGCCTTCAACTGAGCCACCCCCCCCTCCCTCCCTCCCCCCCACCCCATTCCCTCTGCCTCCCTCATGTACACGTCATCATCTCCTACCTGAATGCGGGTCATGGTGACCTCCAAGTGCTCAAAGATGCCCAGCCGCAAGTTTTTCTTACGCTCTGCCTTCAACTGAGCCTCCACCCCCTCCCTCCCTCCCCCCCCCCCCCCCACACACACACGCACACACACTCTCCCTCCGCCTCCCTCATGTACACGTCATCATCTCTACCTGAATGCGGGTCATGGTAACCTCCAGGCGCTCATAGATGCCCAGCCGCAAGTTTTTTTTACGCTCCGCCTTCAACTGCGCCTCCACCCACTCCCCTCCCTCCCTCCCCCCCCCCACCCCCACCCACACACCCACACACTCTCCCTCCGCCTCCCTCATGGACACGTCATCATCTCTACCTGAATGCGGGTCATGGTAACCTCCAGGCGCTCAAAGATGCCCAGCCGCAAGTTTCTCTTACGCTCCGCCTTCAACTGCGCCTCCACCCACTCCCTCTCGGGGACATCTGCTGGATGGACCGTTCTAGGATCCAGATTCACAAACCCCACTCCCTCTTGGTAGATGCGCTGCAGATGTTTGTCATACTCCTGGAAGCTTCCGCCAGTCAAGGCTGCTAGTTCTTTCAGGTAGCGCCTCCCCTCAAAGTTATCATTCACATTGTGAGGAAAGAAGCCTGAAAGAATGAATAGGCATTCAAAAAAAGGATTTGTCTCTGAAATAAAAGAAGCTACCACCAGTCATGGCTGCTAGCTCGTTCAGAAAGTGCCTCCCCTCAGAGTTATCATTCACGTGTGTGGGAAGAAGCCTGAAAGAAAGAAAGGCATTTAAACAAATGATTTGTTATGAAAAGAAAAAAGCTACCACCAGTCATGGCTGCTAGCTCGTTCAGAAAGCGCCCTCCATTCAAAGTTATCATTTCACGTTGTGTGGGAAGAAGCCTGAAAGAAAGAAAAGGCATTTAAAAAAAGGATTTGTCTCTGAAAGAAAAGAAGCTACCACCAGCCCATGGCTGCAAGCTCATTCAGAATCGCCTCCATTCAAAGTTATCATTCACGTTGTGTGGAAAGAAGCCTGAAATAATGAAAAGGCATTTAAAAAAAGGATTTGTCTCTGAAAGAAAAGAAGCTACCCACCAGTCATGGCTGCTAGCTCGTTAAGAATCGCCTTAATTCAAAGTCATCATTCACGTTGTGTGGAAAGAAGCCTGAAAGAAAGAAAAGGCATTTAAACAAATGATTTGTTTCTGAAAAGAAAAAAAGCTATCACCAGTCATGGCTGCTAGCTCGTTCAGAAAGCGCCTCCATACAAATGTATTGTTCACACTGTAGCCCCCCTCATTAATATTACAATGGTCTAGTGGTAGACCAGATTGCTGGAGGACGAAGAGTCGGGGGTTCGACCCCCCCCCTTCGGTCGCTCTTGGACTTGCAGGTCGTCGTCAACCGCAATGGTAGCTTGTCCAGTTGAGGTAGGAGACCGCTCCCCACCCGCGTACGACGGGCTCCCTTAACACCACGCCCCACCAGGCGTTATCATTACCTTTGCTCACACTGTGAAGGATGAAGCCTGATGGGGGAAGGTGCACCTTGGTGTAGTGGGTGTGGGTGTGCTTACGTTTGTGTAATTTATGGAAAGGTGTGATGCGATGTGGCTTGGTCCGGTGGTATTGATCAAACACACTCACCCACTGCATGGATGACCGGCACGCGCTCGTTGTTTCTGATACGAGACTGGATGAACTCCAGGCACTGCGAAGGGTCGTCCGCTAGTCCGTCTGACATCAGGTACCAGCAGTCTGCATTCCAATAGTTGTCAGCCATAGAGAAGGCTGAGAGCATGGCAGTGTGGCCGACGGCCTCCGGCCACTTAGCAACCCAGTTCTGGGCGTCCATCAGCAGCTCAGGTTCTGTGGGCATCAGCTTGCCACAGCAGCAGTTGTCCTCTGAGAGGGCGGTGGGGTGGGAGGGGGATTAAGCGCAGTTTTTGCACACACACAACACACACACACACAAAACTATCTATGCTCTGTGAGCATCAGCTTGCCGCAGCAACAGTTGTCCTCTGAGAGGGGTGTGGGGGTGTGTGTTGGTGTGTGTGTGTGGGGGGGGGATTTTAGCACTGTTTTTGCACACACACACGCACACAACACACACACACACACACATACACACAAAACTATATATGCTATGTGGGCATCAGCTTGCCGCAACCGCAGTTGTCCTCTGAGAGGGCTGGTGGGGTGGTGTGTGGGGGGTTTAACACTGTTTTTTGCACACACACACAAAACACACACTAAACACAAACTATCTATGCTCTGTGGGCATCAGCTTGCAGCAACAGTAGTTGTCCTCTGAGAGGGAAGGGGGGTGGGGTGGGTGGGAGGGCATCGCTGTTATTTTGCACACAAAAAAAACTGTTTGTGCTGTGGGCAACAGCTTCCTGCAACCGCGGTTTGTCCTCTAGAGGGCGGGGGGGTGTGAAGGGTGTGGGGTGTGAGGGGGGGATTTAGCACTGTTTTTGCACACACACACACACACACACACACCACACACATACACACAGACACACACAACTATCTATGCTCTGTGGGCATCAGCTTGCCGCAACCGCAGTTGTCCTCTGAGAAGGGAGAGGGGAGGGGGGAAAGGTTTAGCGCTATTAAAAAACGAAAATATACAATTATGTCTTGAATTATGTTTATAAAACTAAAAAGTCCTTGGAGTTCACGCATGTTTATGCTCTGTGGGCATCATTGTGCTGCAGCAATTGTCCTCTGAGAGGGGAGGGAGGGGGAATTTAGCGCTTGTGTGTTTTTTGCACACACACACGTACACAAGAAGAACCCTCAAACCCAGGTCACAAGACCATCACAACTAGCTCACAAAACCCTCACACCCAGATCGCCAGACCAGAACAATCACACACACCTTTAGACTTGGTCAAGTCCTCGCTTAGTCATACCTTTAGTCTATAGCAGTTGCCGGGGTCGCATTCTGCACTGCTTTGTCGGGCCCAGTAAAAAGGGTCTGTTTTTTGAGTTTTGGCCCAGTAAGTTCATCCTCTGCTGGTGGGTTGCACTCAAGACTCCACGAGGCATTGGCAGGGAAGGGCTCGAATGACATCGAAAGCACCCTGCTGCAGTGGCTAGCTCCACTGGGGGGAGGGGGAGGGAAGGGGGGGTTGGGGGGGGGGTTGTTGGGGTTGGGGAGGGGGGGAGGGGGAGGGGGAGGGGGAGGGGTGAGGGGCGGGGGAGGGGGAGGGGGAAGGGGGAGGGAGCGGGGGGGAAAGGGAAAAAGGGGGGGGGGCGGGGGGACGGGCCTTCGTTGGCTGTAGGGGGGGGGGGGAGGGGAGGGGGAAGGGGGAGGGGGAGCGGAGGCACGGGGGAGGGGAGGGGGTGAGGGGGTGAGGGGTGATGGGGGTGAGGGGGAGCGGGGAGGGCGTCTTTCCTGTTATCCTTCTACCGAGGGGAGGGGGGGCGGTCTCGCGAGGGGGAGGGGGGGAGGGGGAGGGGGCGGATGGGGGAGGGGTTTAGGGGGGAGGGGGATGGGGGAGGGGGAAGGGAAGGAGAGGTGGGGGAGGGGGGACGGAAGGCGATGGTTGGGGTGGGGTGGGGGTGGGTGGGGGGGAGGGGGAGGAGGGTGGGGGAGGGGGGGGAGGGGGAGGACGGAGAGCGGGGAGGGGTGAGGGGGAGGGGGGGACAGGGGGTGGGAGGGGGAGGGGAGGGGGGGGAGGGGGAGGGGGAGGGCGGAGGGTCCCGAGGGGGAGGAGGAGAGGGGGAGGGGGAGGAGGGGGGGAGGGGAAGGCGGGTGGAGCGGTGGGGGTGGGGGTGGGGTCTGGCGGGGGTGGGGGTGGGGGTGGGGGTGGAGGGGGAGGGGGGGAGGGTGGAGGGGGAGGGGGAGGGGGCGGGGCGAGGGGGGAGGGGGGGAGGGGGAGGAGGGGGGGGGGGGAGGAGGGGGAGGGGGAGGGGGAGGGGAGGGGGAGGGGGAGGGGGAGGGGGAGGGGAGGGGGGAGGGGGAGGATTGGGGGGAAGGGGGAAGGCGGTTGGGGGGGTTGGGATTGGGGGGGAGGGGGAGGGTGTATGTGTGTGTGTGAGGTGTGTGGTGAGTGAGTGGCCAGCTTACCATCGGGCTCCAGCAGCTCGCACACGCACTCCTTCAATATCACTAATGAAGTAGTACGCCTTCAAATCATGGACAGTGGTAATAGACCTGGGTTCAAACCCAACACAGCTGAATTGTTATAAAATAATTTGATTGATTAATTAAAGCAGATTAAAGAAATAAAAGAATATTAAAACCCTACTCACCATCGGGCTCCAGCAGCTCACACAAGCACTCCTTCAATATCACTAATGAAGTTCTACACCTTCAAATAAAGGATGATGATAATAGACCTAGGTTCAAACCCAACTCAGCTGAATTGTTATAAAATAATTTGATTCATTAATTAAAAAAATACAAATATTAAAACTCCACTCACCATTGGGCTCCAACAGCTCACACACACTCCTTATATATCTCTAATGAAATTCTACGCCGTCAAATAATGGATAGTGATAGTAGACCTAGGTTAAAACCCAACACAGCTGAATGGTTACAAAATAATTTGATTAATTTATGAAAGAAATGAAATGAATGAAACCCCACTTACCATCGTGCTCCAGCAGCTTGCACACGCAATTGGGTTTAGGTGGTTTAGGGTCTAGGTGGTTAAGGTTTACGTGGTTCAGGGTTTAGGTGGTTTTGAGTTTAGGTGGTTTAGGTGGTTTAGGAAAAGAAAAAAATGATATAAAACCGCCTCACCATCTGGCTCCAGCAGCTCGCACACACATTCCTTCAAGTCCAGGAACCTCCCATTGATGCGCGGGTTCATAGTTCCAGAGACGTCCATCACAATGACGGGAGCGGTGCCTCGGATAAAGCCAACCGGGCGCGGCTCCTTGGGGGGGGCCCACTGGGGGGCCCGGAAAATGGGGGCCTGCCACTCTGGGACCTCCATCTCCTCGGCGCGACCCAGGTCAGGATCGGTCTCCAGATCGCCGTGAGGAAAGTCTTCGGGCAAGGTAGGGGGAAGCTGGTCAGCACTTGGGTTTAGGTGGTTTAGGTTTCGGTGGTTTAGGTGTCTAGGTTGCCGTGAGGAAATTCTTCGGGCAAAGTAGGGGGAAGCTGGTCAGCACTTGGGTTTAGGTGGTTTAGGTTTAGGTCGTTAAGGTTTATGTGGTTTAGGGTCTAAAGTGGTTTTGAGGTTAGGTGGTTTAGGAAAAGAAGTACTAACCAGTATCCCCCTACCTTGGGCAGGGATTTTTTTTTCAAATCAAAAAGAGGAAATCTGATTCCTTTTTCTTTTCTTCCTCCTTTTTCCCCCTCCCAAAACAGGATCCTTATTCCGATTTTGGTCAATTAGGGCCATTTTTAGTCAATTTCAGTGAAAGAAAAAGAAAAAAGAACTTTTTCTTCTAGGTTTCTTATTGCGGCAATTTTGGCCAAAACAGGGTCTCGTATTCCGATCGGAATATATTATGGAAAACAATATCCCCCTACCTTGGGGCAAGGGCTCAGGGCCGTTGCAGATGACTAGCTCGGGGTAAGGCGGCATGAATACTGGAGGCAGCTCGGCGAAAGGTTTTTCAAAGTTCAGCCACACCCGTGGTTTACCCGCGTCGATCTCCAACACCTCCTCCCACTTCTCTTGCTCCGGCGCCGGGCTCAGCGGCTTGACGCTGCTCATGGCCGAGGGGTTGTGGCCCGGACTGGCATTGGCAGTAGAGGCACTGATGGGGCGTGAGTTGGCAGTGGAGGCACTGATGGGGCGTGAGCGTGGGGGGGTGGACATGGGGGTGGACAAGGAGGGCTTGGCGCTGAGCGGCCGGCTGCGTGGGGGGGAGCTAGCCCGGGACATGAGGCGTGGGGTGGTGCAGACGGAAGCGTAGGAGGGCTCAGGCTCGGGGCCACACTCCCACGCGAGCTCCAGCCGGGGCAGAGGCTCCAAGTCCAGGTCAGCAGTGTCCAGCTGCAGGTCGTCTAGAAGAGAGAGTTTGGGCAGGCCGTTAGGGGGGTGATGCCAGGTGGCGATATCCATCTTGTCCGCGTCCTTCATGACGGGATCTGAGATCTGGAAGGGCCGGTCCCCTGTCCAGTCATGGCCGTGCTTGGGCTTGCCAAACACTGGGGCCTTGGGAGCGTCTGGCATCACCGGGGGCTCTAGGTCGACAAAGTGCGGGATATCCAGGGGGTCCAGTATAAGGTGCTCTGGAGGGAAGAAGCGGGGAATTGCCTCCTCCTGCGTGTTTTCAGCTACCTCGGGAACAGAGAGGTAGTTGGGTTCTATGAAGGGCACCTCGGATTCCAAAATAGGAGCCAGGAAGGGGGGCAGTTTGACGGGCGGTACATCTGGAGCCAGGGGCATGGCTTGCAGTACAGGTTTGAAATCCTCCCACCTGTATCAGGGGGTAAAAAGTGGTTTGGTTTGGGTTTGGGCTTGGTTTGGTTTGGTTTGGTTTGGTTTGATTTGGTTTGGTTTGCGGTGGTTTGGTTTGGTTTGGTTTGGTTTGGATTGGATGGAGGGGCACAGAAACGCGCCAGTGTTTTTTATTTCAGATTTCTGTAGGCCAGGTGGAGTAGCTACTTGGGCTACTCAAGCCTGTTTTCAGGATTGTTGCATAGCCATTGCATCGCAAAGCACGAAGCCCCGGGGACCCAGGGGGTTCATGCGCCACCATGCAATGACGGAATGACGACTGCACAGTGCCAGCGTTACTCTTTATATGTCTTTGGTGAACAATGGCCTGCATGTAACAATGTAATGTGATGTAATGTGATCTAATGTGATGTAATGTAAAGTGATGTAATGTGATGTAATGTGATGTAATGTAATGTAATGTGATGTAATGTAATGTAATGTAATGTAATGTAATGTGATGTAATGTAATGTAATGTTATGTGATGCGATGCGATGCGATGCAATGCAATGCAATGCGATGCGATGTAATGCAATGCAATGTAATATAATGTAATGTAATGCAATGCAATGCAATGTCATGTCATGTTATGTCATGTCATGTCATGTCATTTAAAATCCCCCCCCCACACACACCTTCACCCCACACACCCCACCACCTCCACCAATCCCACCACCCCTGCTCGACCCAAGCGCCTGTCCAGCGCGACGCGTTAATAATTAGAATGCCCTATTACGAGGCGTGAGGTTGAGGGGGCCAAACCGTTTGCTTTCACTGGGGCCAACCACCAACGCCCAGTGCTAGCGTCACTCTTTATCTCACTTTGGGAGATCAGCTGACTCTGGCAGCTCTAGTGTAGGCTCGTCCATCAATGGGGGGGCCTTGGACATTTTCTTCAACATCTCGATCATCTCATCGCAGTCTCCCATCAGCTCCCAGTATGTTCCCTCGTACACTCCATTGGCCTGAGTCACGGGGTTCAGGGTTAGGGATTTAGGTTTTAGGGTTGATCATATCATCCCAGTATCCCATCAGTTCCCTTATACACTCTATTGGCCTGAGTCACGGGGTTTAGGGTTCAGGTTTAGGGATTTAAGTTGTAGGGTTGATCATATCATCCCAGTTTCCCACCAGTTCCCTCGTACACTCTGTTGGCCTGAGGCACAAAAAAGAGAGGCAAGAGCTGAGTTTGTGTGTGTGTGTGTGTATGTGCGTATTTGCGTGTGTTAATGTGTTAGTGTTTGCGTGTTAGTGAATGCCTGTTTGTGTGTGTTGAAGTCGATAGGTGTTAGCATTTTGTTGCCTTTGTCCACACCCGTCCTCATCCTGTCACGCAACTTTCTACCCCCCCCCCCCCCCCCCCCCCCCCCCTCACCCCCAACCCACACAACCCTGACCCACACACCCAAAACCCCACTACCAGCACACACCTTTCTACCAGCCTTGTGCCAGCCTTCAAAGAAGTCACCTGGAGCGTACATTACTTCCACAGGCTGGCCAGTAGTGGAGCATGTGCCCACTACATGGTCTCACTCAGTGTTTTTCTTTTTGGCTAAAAACAGCAGCTTCTAGGCAGCTCCCCTGACTTGCTACTCAGCTTAACCTAACGCTACCTAGTGCATCTTGAAGCTGACACAATCAGCTGTCCACAAGTGCTGAAATATTTGCGTGTAGCACAGTGGCTGGCTTGGGGAGCTGCCAAGAAGCTGCTGATACAAGCCGAAAAGATAAGCCCTGGTCTCACATAACATTAGGCTCTAAGATCAACATTAGGCTCTAAGATCAACATGAGTTGGGGCGTGCCCATGTTTTGGTGCCTTCGGACACCCCCACCTGCACCCTGCCACACACCTTGTTACCAGCCTTGTGACAGCCTTCAAAGAAGACAACCAGAGCATACGTTGCTTGCACAGGCCTGCCTCTGTGCACACACACACCCCCCACACACACACCCACCACCACCACCCATCCACCCCTCACCCACACCCCCAAACCCCAACTACCAACACACACCTTTCTACCAGCCTTGTGCCAGCCTTCAAAGAAGTCACCCAGAGCATACGTTGCTTGCACAGGCCTGCCTCTGTGTCCCCCCCACCCACCCACCCACCCCTCACCACCCCCAACCTCCCACCCCATCCACCCCTCACCCACACACCCACTACCAGCACACACCTTTCTACCAGCCTTATGCCAGCCCTCAAAGAAGTCACCCGGAGCGTACGTTGCTTCCACAGGCCGGCCAGTAGCGGGGCATGTGCCTACCACATGATCCCACACAACATTAGGCTCTAAAATCATCATCAGCTGCGGCACCCCCATGTTATAGTCGGGGCGCAGGAGGTCCACCCAGCGGCGCTGCTTTTTCCGCCGTCCCGAGGACCCCCTATTTCCCTGCGGGACCTTGGCCTTGGTGACGCGCTCACGCTGGGGGGCCTGAGGAGTGTGTGCATGTGTGTTCGTGTGTGTATGGGTAGGTGGATGGCAGGTGGGTGGGTGTGTGCATGTGTGTGCATGTGTTTGTGTGTATGTATGTGTGTGTATGGGTAGGTGGGTGGTGGGTGTGTGGGTGTGTTTGTGTGGGTGTGTTTGGCTTTGTTTTGTGTGTGCGTGTGTGTGTGTGCGTGTGACGCGCTCACGTTGGGGGGCTTGTGGACAGAGGTTGTGCAGGTGGGTACGAGAGATTATGAAACTAACAGAGAAGTGCAGACCATGCAAGTACAGTGACGTTGAGGGGGGAGGATGCAAGCAGAGGCAGTACAGGTGAGAATAAGTGGTCCTGAGGTGTCGTGTGTGCTTGTTTGTGTGTCTGTGTGCACTCGTATGTGTGTGCTTGTATGTGTGTGTGTGTGTGTGTGCACTAGTATGTGTGTGCTTGTATGGATGTGTGTACACTTGTATGTGTGTGTGTGTGTGCACTAGTATGTGTGTGCTTGTATGGATGTGTGTACACTTGTATGTGTGTGTGTGCTTGCATGTGTGTGTGTATTTGTGTGTATGCTTGTATGTGTGTGTTTGTATGTGCGCGTGTGCATGTGTGTTTGTATGTGTGTGTCCTTGTGTGTGTTTGTGTACTTGTGCGCGTGTGTGTGTGTGTTTGTGTGTGTTTGCATGTGTGTGCTTGTGTCCTTGTACGTGTGTGTGCTTGTATGTGTGCGTGTGTGTGTGCGTGCGTGTCTGCAGTGTGGTGGTGGTGGTGGGTTTTGGTTCGCTTGTGTGATCGTGTATGATCAAACTTTAGGGCTTTTAGGATTTAGGGTGCTTGTGTGTGTCCGCAGTGTGGTGGTGATTCTGCCTGCTGCTCCCCCAGCTCCCTCAACCTCGCCAGCCTTGGCTGCCTGACCGACTCAAAACAGGTGCGACAGGAACAGCACATTTGACTCAAAATCGGGATCGGCAAATCATATGATACTGACCAAAGGCGAGTATGATATCATAAGATATCATACAGTTTGCATCATATTCTATTCTATAGTAGTTCTATTGTATGTAAATGGGAACTTTAGCCTAGTCAGACTGCGGGCATCACAAGATATCGTATGATATCATGTGATGACATGGTATCATATTGCCGTTCCCTACAGGTGAGTGACATGTGATGTAGAGTAGAGCAACTGTATGCATGCATGTGTTGTTTGTGTTGGCCCTGTCTGGGAACAGGGGCCTCACTACCTGACACATCACAAACACCACTGACACATGCACAAGCACACCACATCACCAAATCCACCTGCATCATGTACCACAAGGAACCATACCACATCCACTGCTACCTCCACCACATAGCACCGAAACAACCACAGCGGCAACAACAGACACTGACACATACATTTACATAGCAGGTTGCAAGCAAGGTAGGGCAGCGCAACAGGCAGACGTAACGAATTAGGGGTGCGCCCAAGGTCATCGTATCAATAAGGCCAGGCAGTGTTGTCTGCAGACGTAGGGTACCGGTTCACCAGCTGACAACGGCCTTAAGAATAATGCCCCACACATCCTCAGGTTGATCCACTGACACATACATACGCATCACGACCGCCCCTACTACCAATATCTCAACAAACACAAACATAAGCACGTGAAGCTCTCTCGCCCTGTTAGGTGCTATTGTTTGCCGTCTGTTTCTTTGACCGAGCCTACAACCAGGGTACACAGTTAACTGCACCTTCGTTCCTACATTAGAGCCTACTTCTTCGGTAGGTCACACAAAACTCCGGTTGAACAAACACAACTCCCAGCAACCTTTCAGAGACCAATACTACCAATATCTCAACAAACACAAACATAAGCATGCGTGCATTAACACACTCCACTCCCAGCAACCCTCCGGTGACCATCCCAGGGGCACCACTTTTCTGGGCTACAGGTAGCAGCTTCTTGGCAGCTCCCTTTCCCTGCCCTTGGGCCAAACCTGAAGCTAGCTTGTGGGTATGAAAGCTGACATGACAGGCATTCCAATGCAGCTGCAAGCTTTGGGTTTTACCCAGTGGCTGGCTATTGGAGCTGGCGGGAAGCTGCCACAAGTAGCCCAAAAAAGAAACAGTGAGAGGCATCATGCATCTGGTGGGGAATCACACGTGTTGCCAAGTGTCAAAGTTTGTAATGCACATGTCACCCACTCCATAGTGTAATGCATATGTGACCCACTCCAATAGAGTAATGCGCATGTGAACCACTCCATAGTGTAACGCACATGTGACCCACTCCAATAGTGTAATGCACCTGACCCACATGTGTGACCCGCTCCATAGTGTAATGCACATTTGACCCACTCCAATATTGTTTCAAAACCATGAAACACTCCCTGCCAAGGTACTACAAAACGTATGTTTTTACGTGACAGCACGTAAGCTTTTTGAGCCCATCTGCGTGAATCACGTAAAAAAGAAACCCGCAAAGTTTAGTGCCAGGCACTACAAGCACGTGACTTGAAGCCCCCATCTACGATTTTCACGTAACCCAAAATGGAAAACCCTGCTCCCAGCTCTCAGCCTCAACTGAAAGGTCCCCACATGACATGTTAACTCCACAGAGGCTTGCCCAGTCCCTGCTTCCTGCCGACTCTCGAAGCAATTGAAGGATTTGAATCTCTATTCAGCAATGGCCCGAGCCACATCGCATCCCCTTCGTACCTGGTGGGGAGTTGGGCCATTTAGACGAGTCCGACTCAAGTCCTGCAACGCTTTTGTTCGCTCCTGCCTCTGGTAGGCCTTGGAGTTTTCGAGCGTCATGGCTCTAGCTACTTGCGCGGGCCTTGGCTCTTATGTCTCGCAAAATCTATTTCCGGAATGTGGTAACCATCGCTTACTATTAATGTTGCTATTCAAGCTCGAATAGCATTGGAATGGTTGTATCTACGTGCTAGGAACTATTTGCAGGTCGCTCCTCCATGGCGCTACTACTGCTAGGTCATCGTTAAGAACGGTAAGGATGTACAGTGGCGTGGTACAATCCAGGTCGGACGCGTCCAGGGCAGCTGAGGGCTGAGGCGGGCTGAGGGTCGGGGCTGAGGGTTAACCCCGGGTTAACCATCTCCGGTTGGGGAGCTGGTCTTTACTTCTTTTCTGGTACTTTTACTCCCTAATTTCCGTGGGCATCGCACGAAGGATCGAGAGGACGCATTGCGGTCTGCAGTTCTGCACCAGGTTTGTTCTAGACGTCTTGCGTCTTGCGTCACAGACGCAGATTCTGAAGGGTCCGTCGGGGTCCGTTGCATCTCAGGGGGTCTGAGTTCGCGCACCGGTGCGTCGCAGACGCAGGTTGTGAAACAGGTTGCGTCTCATGATGCAGCTTCGGCTTCCCACAGAACAACCCTGGTTAGATGCCTTCAGGCGAGTAGAAAGTATCTCAAAAGTGAATTTTATGAAACTGGTGGCCTCACTGACAAGTACATCAGTCGCTAGGAGTTAATTGGCAACGGCGAGCCGCAATTCCGCATAATTTCATCCCTATTTTCTGGTACTATAACTGAGTGCGGGGACTTCGCATTGGAACTTTGGAAGACGGTGAGGGGCCCAGAGTTGGCTGAAAAAGCATGTAGCAAACTAGTAATCCAATCCAATCCTAAGTCCTAACCCATTGTTAAATTAAGAAGCATAACTGCATACCGGTACTCACCATATTGTTTTACTGTATGGAGAGATTGGAACAAAAGTGTTTTGGCAAGGAGACTAAAAACGTTGTTGAATGTGGACATACATACCGGTATGTTTAATTTTTGATTGTTTTTGTTTTTCTTACATTTTCCTGGTAATTTATTTTACTGCCATAGACGGCGAGCAGCCCAATTGCTGGCTAGAGCCATGAAAACAAGTTCAAGTTATGGTGCGAAGGGATTGGAGCAAGTATATGTTGGCAATAAGACTGAGTTGACTGCTGATTGTGGATGTTAGAATGTTACTGCCTGTCATGAGATGGCTCTGCGTATCACCTGGTTACCCTACAGGCTACAGCTCGCTCTGTCAGGGCGCTCCCTGCCTTCCGTGGGTATTGCACGGGGGGGCATTGGAATTGGAAGACGGCGAGCAGCCAAGAGTATGCTCGAAAACCATGTAAGATTCAAATTCAATCCAATCTGGCAGGGTATTCACGAGTAAGAGACGGCTGGTCAGCATGATTGGCTACCCCTGGATTGTATCGTACATTCATACAAGTTCATAATTTAAATTACACTACAGCAGGAGAAAGGGTACCATGGCACCTGCTGCCCTCAAATTAAAAATCCAACCTCAAGTTAGGAACAAGTTGGGAAATGTCGTGCCCAAAGGGAGGGTAGGTTAACAGAGCGGCCCAACGTCAATGACATACAGATCTTGTAAAACACCAGCCATTTCACACGCCATAAAAAATAAGTTTATAAAAAACAGGGATAAACACCCGGTAAACACATCCCTTTGAGGCCAGAAGTTGAAGACGTTAAGTGGCATTCTGATGACAAATGTAGCCTATGTATTTCAAACCCTCTTTTAAAGAATCATACTGATGCTTGCCAGAATGTGTAGACGTGCCCCTTAAACAGGGGCCTACGCCAATTACTAATGTCAAAACATTCGTCTGCACTCGTAGAATACTGGTATTGACCAATGGACCCTTCGGCGTCGCATCTGCAGCATCCTGAACAACCCTGGTGGGGTGTGTGGGTGTTGGTGGTGGGGTCATTTAATCCATGCAAGCTCCTGCCTGCATGAGCCAGCCCTAGCTTGCATAGGGATAAGGAAGTACAGAAGTAGTCACCAAGCCATAAAACGCGTGAGAGCACCGCAATTAATGCTGACAACATGCAATATAAGACCATCTCGTACTCGTTATTAAATCAACGCGCCTCGCTTTGTTGGAGACTCACAGGCAGTATTTTTTATTTCAGATTTCTGTAGTCCAGGTTGAGAAGCTACTTGGGCTACTCAACCCTGATTTCAGGATAGCTGCGTAGCTATCGCATGGCGGAGCGCGGAGCCTGGGGGGTCGGGGGGCAGCGCGTCCTGATATCGGGGGATCCGGGGGGTGCAGCATCCTACAGAATGGCGATGCGTCGTCGAAAAATGAAACACTGCTCACAGGCTGGTCCCTGAACCTGTTTACCAATCACCACAGGTCTACGTAACAGAAATCAACATCAGTTTATTTAACAAGCAACTCTAGCTGTTAACCTTGTCAAGTCTTTAAACTGTTGGTGTACAGACCTGGGCATGTTTAAAATTGGTCCCTTATAACTAAAGCTTATTTTTAAAGGGCCACGCTTATTTAAACTATAATTAAGTATGGGCACAGCCCATGAGTTCGAACCCTGTCACACTCCCTGGTTTCCATGGCTATCGCACGGGGGGGGGGGGGGGGGGGGGGGGGGGGGGGGGGGGGGGGGGAGAATTGTATTATGCAGACGGTTAGACACCGAATTGCCGGCGTAGAAAACCTTGTAACAATTCTTCTTCTTCTAGCTGCTTACCGAGACTACCTAGTTGGTAGTGCTTAAGCCCATAGATTGCAGAGCATGTAGTGTCTAGGCCCATAGACAGCGGGCTGGTAGTGCTTAAGCCTATATATTGCAGATCTGGTAGTGCTTAACACTGTTTATTTCTTGGGCTACGCATAGCAGCTTCTAGGCAGCTCCTCCCACCTACCCTTGGCCCAAACCTGAAGCTAGCTAGTGTGTCTGAAAGCTGATATGACATGCATTCCAACGCAGCTGCAAGCACTGGGTTTGACCCCGAAGCTAGCTATTAGAGATGGGGGGAATCTGTCATGAGTATAAAAAACATGAAACATTGGTGCTTATGTAACCAATGAGGACACTTCACCCCCCTTTCGACAGACCGACGCCCACTATCGGTGTGCACGTCTGGACCGGCCAGGTCCCCTTCCCTCGAAGGAGATTTCCTCAGGCAGGCGTCCTGCACTTTGGTTCTAGCGGGAATCGAACTTGGGGTGCTTGGGCGACGCTTCGCGCCAAGCAGGCCCTCAACGACTCCACCAATTGTAACCTATGTGGAAAACGTGGTATCCGATAGGGGGACGTGAGGATCGTTATCGCTCACAGCTTAAGCCGATAGAATGCAGAGCTGGTCGTGCTTAAGCCACACTAGTACAGACATACACAAGCTGACGCACACACAAAGACAGACTAACACACCTCGACCCAAGCTGACACACCGGCACTCACAGACGCGGGCAGTGCCTATTAGTGCCTAGAGCTGGTAGTGCCTAAGCCGATATCCTGAAGGGGTTGTGGTGCCCAAGCCTATACCCTAAAGGTGTTGTAGTGCCTAAACCGATACTCTAAAGGTGTTGCAGTGATTAATCCTATATCCTGAAGGTGCTGTATTGCCTAAGCTCATACCCTGGAGGTGTTGTAGTACCAAGCCCATACCCTGAAGGGGTTGTAGTGCCTAAGCCCATACCCTGAAGGTGGTGTATTGCCTAAGCTCATACCCTGGAGGTGTTGTAGTACCAAGCCCATACCCTGAAGGGGTTGTAGTGCCTAAGCCCATACCCTCAAGGTGGTGCAGTGCCTAAGCCCATACCCTGAAGGGGTTGTAGTACCAAGCCCATACCCTAAAGGGATTGTAGTGCCTAAGCCCATACCCTGAAGGTGGTGCAGTGCCTAAGCCCATACCCTGGAGGGGTTGTAGTACCAAGCCCATACCCTGAAGGGGTTGTAGTGCCTAAGCCCATACCCTGAAGGTGGTGCAGTGCCTAAGCTCAAACCCTGAAGGGGTTGTAGTACCAAGCCCATACCCTGAAGGGGTTGTAGTGCCTAAGCCCATACCATGAAGGTGGTGTATTGCCTAAGCTTATACCCTGGAGATGTTGTAGTGCCTTATCCCATACTCTGGAGTTGTTGTAGTGCCTAAGCCCATACCCTGAAGGTGTTGTCTGATCCACAGGACACAAGGAATTGGCCAGCTGGGTCAAAGGCAACTGCTTGAACGGCATCGTCATGGGCAGTGAGCTCGGTGATGGGATCTCCATTAGTTGTGTTGAACATCTTCACTCGTCCGTCATCTGATGCCACCGCCAGCACTGAACCGGAGCGGTCAAACACACACTTGTTTGCGGGGTGCTTGCCACCATCTAGGGACATGATCTCGGCCACCATTCGCGTGTCCCACAGCTTGATGACACCGTCAGCGTCCGTGGATGCAAGTGTGTTGCCCGGGAGGTTGAAGGTGGCGGAGTTGCAGCTGTTGTGGTGTCCGTAGAACGTCTGAGTGCACAGACCCGTGCGGGCATCCCAAACCGACACGGTCTTATCCGATGAAGCAGTGGCTAAGTTTGCAGTGTACGGCTGCCAGCACACCTCATTCACGGAATCCACGTGTCCTCTCAGGGCCATCTTACATTTTGCAGCGGGGATGTCCCACAGGCGCACAGTATGGTCCAAACTGCAGCTAGCAACTACATCTCCAGCCCAGTGGTACTTGACGCCCCACACAGCCTGCTTGTGCTCCGCGAAGGTCAACACACATCGCTGCTTCTCAAAGTCCCAAATTTTGACGGTGTTGTCACCGCTGCCGGAGGCTAAGGACGTTCCGTTAGGGTTGAAATCTACACCGGCTACCCAATCCTTGTGGCCCTCTCCGCACATGATGAGGTCTCCACCAGGGAGATGCCACATCTTCCATGTCTTATCGTCTGAGGCGGTCACCAGGATGGGCTTGGTTGGATGCAGCGCTACGTTGGCTACTGACAACAGATGGCCCTGGGAAGTGAGATGAAGGCTATGTCAATTTTACTTTTTGTCTAGCTTGCAGCAAGTCTAAATGATCAAGTAAGTGTGCAAGTGCCCCTTAGCAAACTGATAGCAGATGGCCCTGTGGTGTCAGATAAGCGCTCTGCCATTTTTTTTAATCTAGCGTGTTAGTTATGTAATGTTCGTTGTTTCAGTCCAGGGGTAGACCAAATAGGCTAAAGCCACTTGTCCTACCATGGCAAAATCGAAAAGTCCGGGGGTGGGTGGGTGGGTGGGGGGGCATTTCTGAATAGATTAGCCAGACCCCAGGAATTGCCATTCAGCGACGGAATGGGGAGGTGGCGACGGTAAAACAAGCAGTGATGGTGAGACCATCTGTGGAGTGGACTCAAGTGCATAAGCCAGGAGCGTGAATTCAGAATTGAATGTATGATTCATATACACCCAGTTGATTATGTGAGGATGGTTGGTTGTTCCCCCCAGGAGTTGGGGAGTGAGCTTGTCTCGGGTCAACACTGGCCTATCAACGAAAATGTAATGTGGTGTAATGAATGATGATGGGAACAGGGTTCAAGACTATGGGGAGGGGGGAGGGGAGGGGAGGGGAGGGGAGGGACGAAGAAGGAAGGGGGGGGAGGGGTATGCATATTATATATATATATATAGAGAGAGAGAGAGGGAGCAAGAGAAATGGAAAACAGAGGTACACAAGCCCTAGTGTCTCTCCCCAATAAGCTAGCAGCTACGGGTCTTACACCTAGCAGCGATGGGTCTTACACCTAGCAGCGATGGGTCTGACACCTAGCAGCGACGGCTCACCTTTCACATTTTACTGCCGATGACGGCGAGCAGCCAAACTGCTGGCTGAAGCTATTTAACCAAGTTCAAGTTCAAGCTCACCTTGAATGTCTTGCTGAGTGAAAATGATTTGACATTGGTGGCTGGGAATTCAAGCTCCTCATAGGGGTTCCTTTTTTGCGGCCCACTGATGGTGGACCAGCCAGTTCTGCGTGTGGTATTCATGCTCTTGCCGGTATTGCCCATTGTTGCTGACGTTGCTGCAGCTGTCTCCTCAGCTGCATGGGAGGGGCTGCCCGACTGGCCGTTGGCAGCCGCCTTTGTACTTGACATCGACCCTGTTAGCACTGCTGGCCTACTTTTGGCAGCAGCCTCCATCTTGGCTACCGCCTTATCCCTCTCCAGGCTGATCAACATTTTCTCCTTCATTGCGGTCTCGTACTTCTTCTTTAGCTCCAGAATAGTGGGCTCGTATTTTGCGTAGTGAGCCTTCAATCGACGGATGTCGGTGATGAGGCGGTTCTTTTCTTGAGCCACCCGCTTGTGATGCATACGATGGAAGTCTCGCTCTTTCCTGAAGGTGTCCCACGTTGCGCTGGCTTTACCTGCAATTTTGTATTTGAATTGGTTACTTTATTTGAATTGGTTACTTAATTTGAATTGATTACTTTCTTGAGCCACCCCCGCTTGTGATGCATACGATGGAAGTCTCCCGCTTTCCTGAATGTGTCCCACGTTGCGCTGGCTTTACCAGCATTTTAATTTGAATTTGTTATCTTATTAAATAAATAAATAAATGGTACGCCTTATTACAAGCGTGAGGTTAAGGGGGCCAGCCCGTTTGCTTGCACTGGGGCCAACCACCAAGGTTATTTTATTCCCGGTTAATTCTTCGTACTTTTTCTTGTTAAATCCCAAATTGATTTCGTTTTTTACATGCAGGCCTGTCGCAAGACACGTTTTTTGGAAATAAAAATGTATAAATGTTGTATTTGTAATTAGTAGCAACTCCAACCCCTCTTTATTATCTCTTGTTGTTTCATCTACCATCTTAAAGGCTGGAGCCATGCAAACAAGTTCAAGTTCCATTTACCTGCAATGGCTTTAGCATGGGTCAACTCTCGCCGCAGTGCAGCCACCTCCTCCTCCAGGTCCTGTTCACAAGGCACAGTCGTGGTGCAGGCTTTCAGTTCACTGATTGATTGTCGACAAAAGACTGCCCAGTGATTTTGAACAATTTGAATCGTTTTGTTTTATATGAGGTGACATGGTGGCAGGTGCCATCTGGAGACTGGTGACATGGTGACTGGTGACATCTGACTAATATACTTCCCAGACTGCCCATGCCAGTCCTTGGCTCCCTGCACCATGAAGTTTGTACCACGCAACCCTGCACTTCAGTACGGGGAGAGGCTAGTCCCATCAAGCGTCCCCGGCCAACTTCTGACTATACTATACATGCTGGCATGCCCGGTAACACCACAGTCCTTCACATCCCCAAAATACCAGGACGAACATACTTGCCCTCCAATCCAGCCCCCCCACACACATACACCCCACACACACACGCCACACACACACGCTGCCCCTCATCCCAAGTGTGCAGCACTCACCAAATTCTTGAGGTAAATGTCTGGCACATGATTGTTGCCATCCAGCTTCCCTGTGGCCTTCAGCTCATACCACTCAGCCTCAAAAGCCTCGCAGGTTCTACTGAGGCCCATCTTGACAAAGAAATTCCGGAGGAAGTCATCCACCACCTCGGGCCTCTTGCTTACTTGCCCAGGGACAGGGGGCGCGTTCGCGGCAGCCTTCGCAGTCCCGCCTTGTTCCTGTGTACAAGCAAACAGTACCTCAGCACCCGAGAAATGGGAAACTTTGGAGCACATGGCGGGAGCCAGGACCCCTCCGTATGTCTGAGCGCTTTTGGGAATCAGCGCATGACGGACAAAAGAAGAGGAAGCATTGCAACATGGGTATGTACGCCTTACGCGTCTAACCGTCTGCAGAAAGCAATTCGACCCCCCAGCTTGCTCGCAGCTTTAGAGCTAGCTAGGACGCACCTTACTGGTGAAGACATGGAGACTTTTAAGCGCGGCATCTAAGTCCTCACTAACTCCGTCGTCATCATCCTCACTGCGAGCAAGTGAATTGACATGTCACTCGCAATTCAGGAGCTCGGTATTTCTGAAGGCACCTAACAAACCTGCCAAGCACGTCCACCTCCTCGTACTCAAAGTCATCGTCGGAATCGTCCAGCCCTAAAGTAGGATTGCTCATCCTGAAGGATCGCTATTGGATGAAGTTGTGTTCTTATATACTGTCTACGCGCTCGGGATTGGATGGTGATTTCACGACGGGCAACAACGACGAATATGTGATACTGTAGTGCTGAACTGAAAATATTGAAAAGGGGGAATGGAAGCATCGAAGGATCGACGTGGCGTGGGACCAATTTATAGTCACGAAGTCCCGTACTCTGGGTGGTACTCACCGGGTGGTACTCTGGTACCAAGCTGGATCAACGCCAAGCCACTCCACCTCACATCGTCGTCAGTCTTGTGCTCTCGGTCCAGTAGCATGTCCAGTTCGACAGGGGAGTCGAGTTCCTCGCAAGGCTCGCACAGACCAGATCATCAAGTGCTTGCTAACCCAGCCCCTTCTGATAGTCAACTATTTTCTTGAATATTCTTGAGGTTGGGCAAGACCCTTCAGCCTGTTTGGCTACCCCTGGAATGTAACATAACTACATAAGTACATGTAAACATCCCCACAGTGTTGGTTATCGTTTGTAAGAGTCGAATCCCTTCTTGTTATTTGGCTAGCCCTGGACTGTAACATACAGTTGAGTAGGCAGAACAATACAAGGTGAGCAGTGCAACATGAACCTAACACAGATTAGTGGTTCCTGAGGTGCACTCGTCGATAAGACCTTTCTGAGTCGTTTGCTGCCCATGGACTGTAACATACATACAGACATACTGGCTGCCCCCTGACTACCCCTACGTCAGCTTGCACCCTGTTCAGGTTGTTAAACAGGTGGTCAGGGAGTTAAATACCTGTGTATGCACATCATTAGTTAAGCATGTAGGTGTTGAACAGGTGTTGAACACCCTGAACACCTGTTTAACAACCTGGGCAGGTGCAGGCTGGAGTAGGGTACAACACTAACCACTTCACCTGCAGAGTTGCAGCTCCATGGCCACTGAGGCCCCATCCAGTCAGCTTGTAGTGCATCATGGAAGTTGCCACTGCGAGGCGATACAGTTTGAGGTGGGTGATCCAGGGTTGTGGTACTGTTTCTGTTTTTTGCTATTTGTAGCCGCTTCTAGGCAGCCTCCCTTCCCTGTCCTTGGGCCAAACCTGAGGTTAGCTGGTGGGTCTGATACGGGGTTCTGGCTGAAAAGAAAAAGTATGACCTTGTGGCCGATCATCTTCCCCCAGAGCAGTGCTACTCAACCTAAACCTAAACCAAAACTGAAACCAAAACATAAACCTAAACCCTAACCTAAACCCAATCCTAAACCTTAACCTAAACCTAAACTCAAACTAAACCCAATCCTAAACCTAAACCTAAACATAAACATAAACTCAATACTAAACATTAACATAAACATAAACATAAACTCAATCCTAAACATAAACATAAACATAAACATAAACATAAACATAAACATAAACATAAACTCAATCCTAAACATAAACATAAACATAAATATAAACCTAAACCTAAACATAAACATGAACATAAACATAAAAATAAAAATAAGCTCAAACTAAACTTAACATACTCACTTCATTTCTTTTCCATGCTGCAGTTTGATGCGCCAACTACCGTCACTGCGTGGGATTGCAATGTAAGGGGGTTGGGGATGAGGGTGTGGGTGTGGTGTGGTGTGGGGGGCAGGTGTGGGGTTGGGGGTTGGTTTTGGGGGTCTGAGGGGTGGAGCGGGGGTGGGGGTGGGTAATTGGGGTGGGGGGTTAGGGTTGAGTGGCGGGGGTGGCGGTGGGGTAATTCAACCCTGTCAGTTTTCTGGTTTTTTGCCTAATGCAGGCCAGAAACCAGGACAGGAGAAAAATTGAACTTCGGTAAATGCGGATTTTATGTAAGGAGTTTTGATTGAGCGTTTCAAGCCGTTTGAAGGCAAAAGTACGAATTTGGAACAAGAAACCTGACAGGATCCAAGTACATTTTGGTGAAACCCGGAATTCTGAGTGACCCCCCTTGAACCACTCTGCAGCTACTATTTGTTTTGAGTGACGCGACGCCATTCCGTTGCTGCATGGCGACGCGTAGGCCCGGCTAAACGAGTCAGAAATAACCCCCTCAACCCCCCGGATCCGCGCTTCGCGCTTTGTACAATACAATACGTACAATACAATACACTGCCATACAATACATTACAATATGAACAATACAATACACTGCCATACAGGGGGGGGGCAGAAAGACAGATTTTGGACCGCATGTTCAATATGGTGTCCGAATCAGATGGGGGTTGGAATTGTGGAAGTTTCATACAAAAAGAGGGGGAAATAAAGTTTTGAAAAAGTTTTTTACACCTACCCCCCCCCCCCCCCCCCCCCCCCCTCTCCTCCTCCTAAAACCCGATTACCTCACCCTACCCCCCTTAAAATGGGGGTAATTCGAAAGATCTTTTCGCGCCCATTCCAGTTATGCTCTTACATCTTTCGTAAGGTTGCTCAGACGTGATTTATCGCGAAGTTAAGATTTGGGCCGCTTTGGGTGAAAAAAACTTTGGACCCCTCTAACTTGGGTAAAACTTTATTTTTGGCTAAAAAAAAACTTTGTTTTTTTATAGCTTGAGGATGAGCTCTATCCAAAGCGAAGATGCGGTACGGCACAATTCATGAATGTCTCCGCCTTTCTTTCTGAATCCTCAGTGGGCGCTCTTTTGTTTACAGGGTCCCACATTCTGGGGTGACAAAGAAGGGCAGTTGGCATGGCACCAAACTGGCCAGGCCTGGGTCTCTGCTTTGTGTACAGGGTCCCACTTTCTGGGGTGACAATCCTTTCAATAAAAAATGAAAATAAAAATGCACTCGCCTCTTAATCTGCTGTGCATCATCTGCAGCATAAAGCGCAACACCCTTGAGCTTCTATCGTTAGACCCTTGAGCCTAATTGGCTACCCCTGGACTGTAACATACATACAGTATCTATTGCTGCACTGTCTAAGTTGCTGTATGCCTGCGGGAATCTTGATGTTTTGATACGACTCAAGAGTCCTATCATGTACTGCCCGGCAGGGTTCCTATGAGATGGACCCTCCAGTACGATCGTATGCCCGCTACTTGGATGCCGCCGCAGGTGGCCTGTGTAACTGTGATTACTAGTTCAACACTTGACACTTCACTTTCTATGCATCTTGATCTGCAGTGTAGCATTTTCAGCATGAAGCGCAACACTCATATTATCGTCCCGGCTGCAAGGTTCCGGCTCACACATGGAAAAGAAGAGGTAACAACGTATCAGGTATGGTGCTGATGGTGCTGATGTTCACATTTTCATCAGGTATGTTGCGACTGTGATAATGAAGATGGGAAGTAGGAAGAGGATGGTGATGAGGGGGAGGAGGAGGAGGAGGATGGTGATGACGATGATGATGATGATGATGATAATGAGGGGGGGGAAGAGGATGATGATGATGAGCGGGAGGAAGAGGATGGTGATGATTATGTTGATGGGGGGGAGGAGGAGGACGGTGGTGATGATGAGAGGGAGGAGGAGGAGGAGAAGGATGGTGATGATGATGATGATGATGATGATGATGATGGTGTTATTGATGGTCATGGTGGTGATGATGATGATGATGATGATGATGATGATGATCATGGTGATGATGATGATGGTGATGGTGATGATGGTGATTATGATGATGGTGACAATGATGATGGGGGTGATGATGGTGATGATGATGATGATGATGATGATGATGGTGATGATGATGGGTGATGATGATGGGTGATGATGATGGGTGATGATGATGAGATGACGGTGATTGATGATGACGGTTGACGGGTGATGATGATGGTGTTTATGATGGGTTTATGATTGATGATGATGATTGGTGATGATGGGATGGATGATTGATGATGATGATCGATGGTGTGATGATGGTGATTGATGATGGTGTGATGGATGACGGTTGGGAGCGTTGATGATGATGATTATGATGATGATGACGGTGATGATGATGATGATTGAGATGATTATGTGTATGATTGTGATGATGATTGTGATGATGATGATGATGATGGTGTTGCTGATGGTGATGGATGATGATGATGACGGTGAGGATGAGTGATGTTGCATGATGGTGATGATGATGGATGGTTGAGATGATTGATGATGATGATGATGGTGGTGATTGATTGATATGATGATGATGAAAGATGAATGATGATGACGGTGGTTGATTGATGAGTGATTGACTGATGTGGTGATGATGAGTTGATGATGATTGATGATAATTTTTTTTTTGTTTTCTTTTATGTGATTGAGATTGATGAATTTTGATTGTTGGATGACGATGATGTGATGATGATTGTGATGATGATGATGATGACGGTTGATGATGATGACGATGACGGTGATTATCGATGGGTTTATGAGGGTCTTATGGTGAGATGATTTGATGATGATGATGATGGTGAATGATGATGATGATGTGATATCTGTTGATGATGATGGTGATGACGGGGTTGATGATGATGAACGGTGATGATGACGGTGATGATGGATTGGTGGGGTTGATGATGGTTTGATGATGATGGATTGCTGATGATGATGAGATGACGGAGGATGATTGATGACGGGTGATGATGATGATATGATGATGATAATGTGTTGATGGTGGATTGATGATGGTGAGATGATTTGATGGATGACGATGGTTAGTTGATGATGGTGATGGATTGATTGGTGATGACGGTGAGGATGGGATAATGATGATGATGTGATGATGATGATGATGATGATGATGATGATGGTTGATGATGATGAATGATGATGATGATGATGATGGTTGATGATGATTGATGATGATGATGATGATGATGGTGATGATGGTGATGTGATGATTATGATGATGATGAGATGATTTGATGGTGTTGATGAATGGTGATGATGATTGATGATGATGATGCTGATTTTGATGATGACGATGATGGTTCGTGTGTTGTATTGGTGATGATGGTTGATGATGATTGATGATGGTGTTGATGATGGTGGAGATGGGTGATTGATGATGATGATGGATTTGATGATTGGTGAATGATGATGAGGATGAGGGATGCTGATGGTGTTTTGTGCTGCTTGGTTGATGATGATCCTGATGATGATGATGATGATGATGGTCGTTGATGATGGTTGATGATGATGATGATGAGGTGTTGATGATGGTGATGATGATGATGGGATGGTGTTGATGATGGTGATGATGATGATTGATTTGATGGTGATGATGATGATGATGATGATGACGGTGATGATGATGATGATGATGATGATGATGATGATGATGATGGTGATGATGATGATGATGATGGTGGTCAATTCCGACAACCTAAGGTAGCCTACTTCTTTCAGTAGGAGTGGCTCCGCTTTCAAATTGAAACACTCCTCTGTGTCTAAGGCTAAAAAAGGTTAAAAAAGGCTAACAAATCTAAGGCTAAAGATACTCTGTGTCTAAGGCTAGCGTACGGCGATTCATTCGAAATTCTTTAATTCAAAAACAAAATCATGGTTACATTTTCCTGGTTCCCTGTTGGACTCCATATGTGCCTGCAGCTTGACGGTTTTGATGTTGTTTTATGTGTGCGACGCGTCACAAATTGAGCAGCTTGGTGCAATCCCACTGTGACGCGCTGCCCCGTAGAGCGCATATCGCGGAGCCCGTGGGTTTTGGTGGGACATTTCTGACTAGTTTAAACGGACTCATGCGTCGCACAAAACAAGAACAGTAGGTATCGTCTTTCGACTTATCGTCAAGCATCTCACAGAAAAATAAAGAATAATTAATTAATTAAAATATGTAATCTGAAATATGTGTTGTATGTTGCCATTGCATTTACCCCAGTGTTTTCTTCATTGGCGGAGCCCCCCCTTCTGGGGGGCGGGAGCCCCCAGTGTTACCCATTTGTACGGTCGACCGTCTGACCATGATGAAGCCAGACACGTCAGCCAACGGTCTCGTAACTAACTCGCTTCCCTTGCCACCTGTTGCTCCATCGCGATCACTCTCCGCCAATTTTTAGCGTCGCAGGCGACGCTGCATCGAACTTATTACAGATTTATTTAGGCCAGGTTGGGCAGCTACTTGGGCAACTAAAGCCTGATTTCAGGATTGTTACGTAGCCATGGCATGGCGGAGCGCGGACCCCGGAGGGTTAAAGGGGTTTACGGGATGCCATTTCCATGGCCGAATGAATGGAATGGACGCAGTTGCGGCGCGTTTTAGAAAACAAGAAAACTGGGTTTGTATGTCAGCATTGCATTTACACCCTGATTTTTTAGTTGTGAAAGTTATTTCACCCCAGGATGGTCTCCCAACACTTACCAGCACATGTCCTATGCAGCGTCGCAAGCGACGCGGAAAATTGGCGGAGTGTGTTGGCAACGGAACGAAAGGTGGCAACAATGGCGATGGAGCTGACCGAAGCGAGTTAGTTACGCGACCGTTGGATGACGTGTCAGGCTTCAAGCAATTTCTCGGTCGGATAAACGTACAAATGGGTAAACATGGGGGCTCCCACCCCCTTGAAGAGGGGGCTCCGCCAAAAACCAAGGATTCAGTGTGAATGGAATCGCCACTCCTGTAAAAGAGTAGGCGCACTGATGAGGCATGGGGGCAATCGTAGCTTTTCTTTTCAGCTACGAGCAGCAGCTTCTAGGCAGCTCCCTGGGCTCTCTCTTCATCCAAATTTTAAACAACCAAGTGCACCTGGGCTTTTTATTTCCAATATATTTAACGATCGCTAGTTTTGACCCTGTTTAGGCGAAATTATTGCTATAAACAGGTATAAAAAAGAAAAAAAGAAACAGTTTTTTTTGTGTGCCCTTAATGGCCCTAAAAAGCTATAAAAGTTATAAAAAGCTAGAAAAAAACCACTTGCACATTTGAAAATAAAAACTGAAGTGCACCTGGAAGCTGCTGTCGTCAGCTTTCCATCGCTCCTGCCATATTTGGGTTTGGCCAGGTGGTAGTCTCAGTGAGCTACCTAATATTTGCTGCTGGTAGTTGGAAAGAAAAGCTAGGGGTGCAACCCAGGTGCAGCTAAGTGCTTTTTTGATTACAAAAAAAATCTTTAGTTCATCAATAAAAATAATACAAAAAAGGGTAATCAGCAGCGCAGCTCCCGGCGCTGCCAGCGGGGAGCACTCCCGTTCAGGCTTTCCAAATGCAAGTACACGTGTATTTGTACAGTGGTAGCCAAATAGTGAAATAGTGCATGTGAAGCTTGTGTAAGTACATGTGTGTGTGTATGGGGGGGGGGGGGGGGGGGGGCTTATGGACGTGTTGGGTATTTGATATTTGTTATGTGGGTGGATAAACTTGGTGGGGAGGGCACTGCCGGTGAGACTGTTGTCTGTTTGTTGAACCAGCACCCTGTGACCACAGACAGCAATCGCAGGCTCCAGTCCAGTGAAAGAAAAGCAATGCTACAAATTTGCAACCCTGCTTCAAAAAAAATCAGTTGTGAAAGGAATTTCACCCCAGGAGGTGGGTCTTTCGACACAAACCAGCGACACCGAGAATTCAGTTCGAATGGTGTTCCCACTCCTACAAAATAATAGGGGCACTTAAGGCTGGCGGGAAATACCGACCCTTTACCAAACCACTGTTTCTTTTTGGGGCTACGCGTAGCAGCTTCCCTCCAGCTCCATTGGCCAGCCACTGGGTCAAGCTTAAAGCTTTCAGTTGCGTTGGAACACCCGCCCTCTCAGTGTTCAGACGCACTAACTAGATTACGGCTTGGCCCAAGGGTGGGCGAAAGGAGCTGCCTAGAAGCTGCTACATGTAGCCCAAAAAAGGAACAGTGGACCAAACGAACGAGCACTTCAGGCACTGATCAGTTTTTTTTTTTCAAACCTGAAAGTTTTTTTTCTAGCTTAATGGTTTTAGGCTTCATCCAGGGATAGCGTTTGTATAGCTTTTATAGCTTTCATACCTCAAGTATGGGGGGGCTCCGCCAATCATTGAAGAGATGTGAAACGTAACGTTTTGAACAACCCTGCTCTGAACTATGCACGTACATACACAGACGAAAATAGATTACTAATTAAATACCAACCAGTTCTGGTGGTTGCCCCCAGTGCAAGCAAACGGGCTGTCCCCCTCAACCTCACGCCTTGTAATTAGGCACACTATATATTTATTTGTTTATTTACCAATTAAAGAACTGGTTGGTATTATTTGTTATCATATATTATGCATTTATTTATTTATTTACCAACCAGTACCTAAGTTCCTTCAGCCATGCCCGCATCCCAGTGTTACATTTCTCTGGACCTGGACAAGTCTTTAAACTGTCTAATCTGCTTAGTACGCTCCCTGGTTTCAGTGGGAATCAGACGGGGGGGGGGGGGGGGGGGGGGGGGGGGCAGGGGGGCTTGGAACTGGAACGGTAAGCAGCCCAGAGTTGGCTGAAAAACGATGGAAAAATCAAATCCAATTAAATTCATCTGTCCTTCTTGCAGTTCGGATCCTGTACTGCCAAGCACATGTTCTGCAGGTACGTAATTTGAATGTTTGAATTTGTATTATTACATGGTTCTTCATCCAACTCTGGGCTGCTCACCGTCGTCCGATTCCAAGCCCCTTTGTGTGATACCTACGGAAACCAAGGAGCACACTAATTGGATTAGACAGTTTAAAGACTTGGCACGTTTCCTGTGCCCCTCCACTCCACCTGAACCAAACCAAAACAATACCAAACCAGACCAGACCAAACTACCCCAACCCAACGTACTCCAACCCAACGTACTCCAACCCAACCCGACCCAACCCAACCCAACCCAACCCAACCCAACCCAACCCAACCCAACCCAACCCGACCCAACCCAACCCAACCCAACTCGACCCAACCCAACCACCCCTGCCCTGCCCAGCCCAGCCCAGCCCAGCCCAACCCAACCCAACCCAACCCAACCCAACTCAACCCGATTCAACCTAACCCAAACCAAACCAAACCAAGTCATTATAAAAACATAACTCCAATGCTTCCTGTCACAACCGGTGATCTAAATTTGAGTTTTCTGAACTGATCATTAGAGACAGTTGTTAGTGCCTAGGATGTTAGTGCCATATGAATGCTAGTGTTACATGAATGTTATATGAATGTTATATGAATGCTAGTGCCATATGAATGTTAGTGCCATGTGGATGTTAGTGCCATATGAATGCTATGATTTAAATAAATAATTTCATAACGTGCTAAATATTGAAGAGTTGGTATAATGAAGATATCTGGCATACTCATCAATATATTTTGAATAGTAACCCCGCCCTCCAGGGTACTACATTTTGTTAAATTGGCCAGCGCTTAAAGCGCACAAACGTCAAATTGGTCAGCGCTTTGCAGTGCAAAAAACGCATAAACTGCGCGCTGCGTCCACAGGGAGTTGAAAAAACTGTGCGAAACACGCAGTGGGGCTGAAAAAGCGTGCGCGAAATCGCGCTGCCGCGCGCGCTTTGTAGTACCCTGCCGCGCCCTCCCCCCCCCCCCCCACCCCCCCACCCCCCACACACGCACACACACCTCATCCCCATTCCTCCTATCCTCGTGCTAGAATTTGCGGTGTGCAGGCATTCTACATACCTCGAAGCAATCCAGATGGATATGCCGTGAATGTGCACTGCGTCCGAGTTGGGACGTTGAAAGAGGCTATTGTGAAACCATATGACGGATTGAATTGGGAGGCGTCACTCTCCACAACTGGAATAGCTGAGGAGTCCCAAGGGGTTTAAAACCTCAGAAATTGAAGATGTCGTCCCCAAGTCGCCCCCTGTTTTTTTGTCTTGAAAGGTATTTCACCCCAGGAGGTGGGTCTCCCGACTCAGACATGCGACATCGAGGATTCGGTTCGAATGGCGTTGCCACTCCTACAGAAGAGTACGCGCACTTCATGGTGCATGGGGGAGAAGAAGAGTGTGTCTCAAGCAGGGTCGCTCAGGACGCTGCGTCCTTCGTCGCAGACGCAACGTCAAAGGGTCCGTTGCGTCGCAGGACGCAACGTGGGGAGAGTCCGTTGACCAGAAGGAAGGGTCGTTTGCTTCGCAGGACGCAGGGTATAAATTTGGTTGCGTCTCGGGCAGCAGAGCTGGGGGTCCTCCTGAAGTACCCTGGTTTCAAGGGGGTGGGGGTGGGGGGCAGGAAGATTGAGGGGAAAGTAGGGGATCATAGTTGGTCCTGGGGGGGGAGGTGGGGGGATATATAGTACGGGAAGGGGGTAGGGGTGCTCAAAAGTAATAAGGCACCTATTGTTATCTTTCACACCCCGAGCATATTGATTACATAAGCATACTATGCCATGATACTTGTTTATGGCTCATGTGCTGGGTTTTTAGGGATCTGGTTGAACGCACATGTATGCCTGCTTTTAGCTAGGGGGGCCCTTCAACTTTTCGGCCATTTCCATGTGGCATAAAAGTTGTAACCCAAACTGTATTTTTGCATACTTCTGCAAGGTTCGTTTTACCCACCCCTTCAGTTCCAAAGTAGGTTGCTATGGAAGGCTGTTATGGTCCGAGGTCCACAAATTTGAAGAGGTTGGCCCTGCAGATTGTATAGCACCTACCCCCTCTCACACACACACTCAGTGACTAGTCACACACAATGACTCCACCAACCAGGAAGTGGTAAGGCACAACTGAGCAACACACGAGAGAACAAGCTAGCCCCACTGTCAGCATGAATTGCGGTGCTCTCACGCGTTTTATGACTTGGTGACTACTTATGTACTTCCTTAGAACTATCGGCCCAGACAGTGTTTCTGTCTGTACTGTGTCAGCTTCCCGTAGACTGTGTCATCCTTCATGACACGGTGACAGCTTCCTGTTGACTGCGTCATCGGTCTCTCACTGACACACTCTGTATAGCCGGTGCCTGGCTTAAGTTTCCTGACTTAGGGTCTAGTCAGGTTACAGGCATCTGCCTCTCCCACCGCTGGTGTTCTTTGGCGTCCGCCTGTCCTTGTAACGCTATTCTTGTCTCCGTGTATAGATTGGCGCGTCTGTCTCCGCTGCATACATCTCTCTCCACTCTTCGAAGTGCTTTCTAGCTGATAGGTTACGGGCTTATTACTTCTACCACTGCTTTACAATGCAACTTCCGCGTGGGGCCTCCTGCCGGCTTCGAGAAACTTACCCCACAGAATGGTATTTCCTGGTCGCGCGGTATGGAGAGCGTCATTATCAGTAATGGATGCGACCGAATTCTTCCTCTAAAGATTCGTGTTCCCACTGATTGGCTAGATGATTGCGCGCCAGCGGCCTCTGCTGCCGGAGATGAGTCTCCTTCCGCCATCATGGAAGCCACCCCCCCCTCCAATACCTCCATTTCTCCGTCTCCTTCTCCTTTTGTCCAACGTCTCCGACCTGAGGTTGAGGATATTCTGATGCGCCTATGCTGTGTTTCCACACAGATTATCCAGTATGCAAGGTCGCCTCCACCCGCTGATGCCCGCTTTACCTACGACACTGTAGACCTTGCTCTCCATAGCCATGAAGATGGCTATGCTTACGGCAAGTCTGACGACTCAGAGGAAGATTACTCTGATGATTGTATGGAAGATCTACAGAGTGCCAGAAGTGGCGACTTCGGTGGAGTCACTCCCTCTTCTGCTACTAGGGTTTTCCACACCTCCACTGTCTCTCCGGTGTATGAGCCTCAATTGGCACCTTCTCCTGCGGTCTTCAAGCCTCCGTCTGCCGCTCTGCTTGCGCCGCTTTCACCGGACCTACCTGAGGTGGTCAAGCCGTCTTTGCTGCGGAGTTCGTCTCTTGGTCCTTTGGGTCCTCTACTCAACCTTGCAGAGCAGGCTCGCAACCCTGCAGAGCGGGCTCTTGGTGCTTACCATACTCGGGCTCGCGAGGCTGCTGCCACGAGTGTCCACAGATCTGCTGCTGGCACCTCGCAGGAGCCCCCTCCACCTCCACCGGTGGATCTGCCACCTGCGCCTGGCCCTCCGCCGTCTATGAATCCTACGCTGTCCGGCATATCCTGGGAACATCTGCTTGATGGCACACCACCTGTGCGGCTGGCTGTGCGGGACTGCCGACTTATTCGCCAAGCCCAGTATGCTGGAGATTCTCTTGATCGCACTTTGTACGGTAGGCTGGATGAGGCAGCCACTTGGGCTAATCTAGATAGAAAGGGTCGCCCTAAGCGTGTGATGGCTTACTCTGAGCTGGGTCATGAGTGTCGTGCTTTTCTAGGACCTGTGAAGGCAGGGATTAACTACCCTTCCCCTGGAGGTGTTACCTTTGGTGGGATTGGGCGTAGGAGCAATGATCTCCGAGGGTATCAGTATGTGAAGGTCCCTCTCAGTTTTGTTCCTGTTAGGCCTGATTTCGAGCTCGTTGCGAGTGTTGCGCGTTCCTTAGATCTCATTAGGAACTTAGATGATCAGCGCGCATATGATGCTGGCATTGCTGCCGAGTATTTTATGTCGGTTCGTGCCTCGTATGCTCCTGTGCCTGATCCTCTTGCTGCTGGACCCTCGGCCTCTCATGGTGAGTCTCGTGTAGATCCTGCACTGTTGGGTTTTAGTACCCTGCCCCTGGAACGTCAGGAGTTCATGTGTCTCACTATGATGCTTGCGAACATGACGGATGCGATGTTCAATGTGTATCAGGATTTTGCCACTCCTCGGGATATCTTCTTGCATATCCGAAGACAGCGTTCTGATGCTCTTGCTGCTCGTGTCCCTCTCATGCTTGTTGAGCTTCGGCGTGCAACCATGGACAACTCTGAACCTGTGGATGTGTTCTTTCGCAGGGTCCGGGGCTTGTGCACTGACCTCCGCAGTGCGGGATACCCACAGCCTCAGCGCCATGCCATGCATACTATTATTAATGGCATCATGCACCCACGCTTCGACTCTCTGCGGCTACAGTTTGGTCTCGCACTGCATCAGAACCAGCCTGTTGATTACTGGACCTGTCTGGCAGCATATAGATCATTAGATTTCTTGAACGTGTCTCTCCCTAAGTCTGATCCGAGGCATCCTGGTTGGTCCCGCGATCCTCCCCAAGTCCCTGCCAATGCTGTTTTTCAGCGTGGCAGGGGACCTGGTCCTCAGGGTTCCGGGACTACCAAGAGGCGCTTGGATTGCACTTGGGGCCCCTGTCTTTCCAAAACGAGCCACTCGGAGGACCGTTGCTGGACGAAACATCCGCACCTGCGAAAGGCCAAGGCTGGTGCACCGGGCATTGAACCCGTGCCCGTTGCCTTGGCCCTTCCAGGTTCGCTGACTCGCAAGCAGTTGTCCTCCTTGCAGGCTCAGATTGATGGGTACGCCATGTCCAAGAACTAGGAGGTACGCTCTGTCCTATTCTCTTGCACTACGAAGTTCTCTAACGTGTGTAGCCCTAGTCTTTCTGAGGGTGTCTGGCATGTGGACTCTGGAGCTGGAATGTCAATCACGGGTGATAAGTCTTTGTTCACTGTGTTTGAATCTTCTGCTGTTGGGCCTACGGTTCGATTTGGTGACGGGGTGATTCAACGGTCAGAGGGTAAGGGATCCATTGTGTTATGTAGTGATTGGTTACCAACATCAATCACTCTAACCAATGTTCTTTATATCCCTCACTGTCCGGTGAATCTCCTGTCAGTAAATGCTGTAGCTCATTCTCTCCACTGCCAGGTTTCTTTTGATAGTCTTAGTTGCACTGCCACTCAGGGCTCTTCTGTTCTCTGGTCCTTCCCTGCCTCCAGTGATGGTGTGTACAAGTTTGCAAGTAGGCCTTGTCACACCTCCAGTCGTTGTTTAAGAGTTGCTGACAATTATCCAGCGTTTGCACTTGATGTTGATGAGGACGGTGGAGTTGTTCTCCCTACCACTCCTGCATGGTTGTGGCATAGGCGGTTGGGTCATCCCGGCTATAGTGCCTTACACAAACTTGTCAAGAGTGGTATGGTTAAGAACTTACCCCTCAGTCTGGGTCAAGTGCAAAAGTTGGGTAAGATCCCATGTGATGCTTGTCACAAGGCTAAGGGCAAACGTCTCCCTTTTCCTAAAGAAAGCAAAACTGAGATCCGTGCACCTCTCCAACGACTTCACTTGGATATAATGGGACCAGTTCATATTAGGGGTCTGCGTGGGGAGTTTTACATCCTGTGCCTCATAGACCAATTCTCTGGCTTTGCTGAAGTATTGTGCTTGAGGACCAGGGATGAAGCTCCCTTAGCAGTCCAAACTATCATCCTCAGATGGTCAAATCAGCTGCAGGGGTTTGCCTTTAAGTGTCTGAGATCTGACAGGGCCAAGGAGTTTATAGTTAAATGGTTCGAGGATTGGCTGATATCGGTTGGGGCAGTACATGAGTTATCGTTGGTGTACACTGCCCAGCAGAACGCAACTGTGGAAAGGTATAATGGGGTCTTGCAGTCTATAGCTAGGAGTATCCACCTGGAATCAAAGCTAGCTAAGTCTTTCTGGCCTTATGCCTTCCTAGCTGCTTGTTACCTTCGTAACCGACTGCCCAATCAGGGACGCAAGACACCTTATGAGTTGTTTTATGGGGTGATGCCTGATGTGTCGTTGTTACGTGTGTTTGGATGCCCCTGCTATGTCACGTTAGTCAATGGGAAGAAACGTAACAAGCTGGACGAAAGGGCGTTATCTGGTAGACTGGTTGGGTATTCTCTGGTGAGTAAGGGTTATTTTATTTGGGTTCCTAAGTTGCGCCAGGTAGTAGAGAGTCGTGATGTACTCTTCTATGAACAGTTTAGCTATAACTGTATTCCTGGGCTTCCTCCCTATGACGGGTCGCCGTATGTTTCTAGCATCCCTGCCGCTATCAACGGACACATGCCTGAGGCTGCGGGCCATTCCTTAGATCCTTTGCTTTCCCCAATTGTTGACCACTGTCCTGGCCATAGGATGATTCTGCGTCCCAGGTCAGGGGCTGCTGGTACTGTATTGCGTGAGAATGCACTGGGCGGGCGAGGTTCTGCAGTTCCTACGGATAAAATCTTAGCCGAATCTCAGGGGGTCGCCAGGCCCTCCTCTGCGTCAAATTCCGTCGGTGAAGCTCTAGGATTACGACAATCTCAGATCATAGTGGAGCCTCTTATAGGTCCATTGTCTAATAGTCACCCTGCTCCAATCATCTTGGATGGCTCGAAGGGGTTGGTGAGCGCTTCGCCTCCTGCCGTTCCTGATAGATTAATTGGGAGCCCGGGTGATGATGTAGCCTTTGCCGATAGTGCATGTGATGATCTTGATCATTGGTCAGGCTCCGATACTGCGTATGGCTGGGGTGTTCCGGTCGACCCAGGCTTCGTTGAATTAGAAAATAAGGCCGGCCCTGTTCAACCAGGCAGTAGTTCTGCACTGGGGGCTCTACTACCGGTTACTGCTGATACTGCTGATATCCCCGCTGCTCATGTACAAGTAAACTGCTTGTACGTGGGAGCATCTGTTGCCCCCTCCACTGAACTAACCTATAAAGCTGCCATGCTCCCTACCAACCCGGACAGGGATCAATGGCTTCTTGCTATGAAGGATGAGATGGCTTCCCTACATGCCCATGGTACTTGGGTACTCACTCCACAGCCTCGTAAGCAAAAGATCCTGTCAGGCAGGTGGTTATTTGTGAAGAAGATTGGGGTTGATGGTTCTATACGCTTCAAGGCACGTTTTGTGGTACGTGGCTTTCTGCAACGTCCTGGGCTGGATTTTCATGACGTATATGCCCCTGTCTCCTCTAAAGCAGGTCTTCGGGTGCTCCTGGCTGCCATCACTCATAGAAAGATGTTTGTTCGGCAGCTGGACATCAAAACTGCGTTTCTGAACGCTAAGCTGGAACCTGGTCTGGACCTGTACTGCCGCCAGCCTGAGGGCTTTCAGCACCTTGGTCCCAACGGTGTTCCCCTTGTGTGCAAGCTGCTCAAGTCTCTTTATGGATTGAAGCAGGCACCCAGGGCTTGGAGTAGGGATGTCAAGCGGGTTCTGGTTGCACACGGCTTCACTATGTGCAAGGCTGAACCTGCTCTGTATTTTAGGAAGGATTCTGATGGTGGGTGGAGCTATGTTCTGACCTATGTTGATGGTTTTATCTGTGCTTTTAGTGAGCTGGATAGGTATGTGTTGCTTATCCAGGCTATGGAAAAGGCTGGCTGGGAGGTCAAAGAGATGGGTGTTCCGGTTCAGTTCCTCTCTTTGGACATGCATGTTACACTTGATTCTGAAGGCAGGTGTGTTCAGATCAACATCTCTCAGCACACCTACATTGTTGATCTGGTGGAGCAGTTTGGTCTTACTGATGCTGCCCCACCCAGGTTTGCTGCCCCCATGGCCAAGTCCACCGTTTCTGACGCCCCTGGAGAACCCCTGCCGTCTAATAGCCAGTACCTCTCTCTTGTGGGTGCTTTGCTATACCTGGCTACTTGCACCAGGCCTGATATTTCTTTTGCTGTGAGCTACCTGTCCAGGTTTTCTGCTCACCCTACCGTCCCTCTCTGGGGGGCTGCCAAGCGGTTGCTCTTGTATTTGAGAACACATTCCCACCTGGGTCTCACTTACACCCACAACCCTGAGTTCTCTTTTACTGTCTTTAGTGACTCATCCTTTGCTGATGATGGGTCTGACAGGCGGTCTCAGACTGGCTTTGCTGTGCTAGCTGGGGGGTGCATAGTGAACTGGATGAGCAAGAGGCAGCCTACTGTTGCCATTAGCTCTAGTGAGGCTGAGTATCAGGCCCTGTCCCAGGCTGCCAGGGAGGTACAATGGTTGAAGAAATTGAGGGTGGATCTGGGTCTGCCTTGTGCTTTGGTTACCATTCAGGGTGACAACTTAGGGTCTCTAAGTTGGGCCAAAGACTGGCAGCTCCTGCCTCGCAGCAAGCACATTGATGTTATTCATCACTACATCAAGGAGCTGGTGGAGGATGGTTCACTGGATGTTGCCTATGTTAACACCGTGGATAACTGTGCTGACCCCTTCACCAAGCCCCTTGATCCTGCTGTGTTCTGGAGGTTTGTCCGCATGTTAGGTATGACCGCTTCTTCTTAGGGTCATCCTTGCATTTGGTCATATTAGTTTCTTTTCGTTATCAAAGTTTGGCATTAGGTTCCTATTCCCGGATCGGGTTTTCTATACCGTTGTTACCCATTTTTGATATTAGTTTTTCCTCTCTTTCTAGCTTGGCAAATTGTTTTCGAATTTTTTGCCTTGTTTCATTCCTTCCTATAACCCTTTGGGTTCCATTTGAAGTTCTCTCGATTTTTTCGGAGTTCTTTGATTTTTTTTTTTTATATATGTTACATATAGTTCTATGTCCCCAGTGCCATAGGTGGAGAGGTAGTATTGTATGTCACCTGTGTCATAGGTGGAGTGTCAGCATGAATTGCGGTGCTCTCACGCGTTTTATGACTTGGTGACTACTTATGTACTTCCTTAGAACTATCGGCCCAGACAGTGTTTCTGTCTGTACTGTGTCAGCTTCCCGTAGACTGTGTCATCCTTCATGACACGGTGACAGCTTCCTGTTGACTGCGTCATCGGTCTCTCACTGACACACTCTGTATAGCCGGTGCCTGGCTTAAGTTTCCTGACTTAGGGTCTAGTCAGGTTACAGGCATCTGCCTCTCCCACCGCTGGTGTTCTTTGGCGTCCGCCTGTCCTTGTAACGCTATTCTTGTCTCCGTGTATAGATTGGCGCGTCTGTCTCCGCTGCATACATCTCTCTCCACTCTTCGAAGTGCTTTCTAGCTGATACCCACCTAACATGAAAAAACAGTGGCCAAGACAAACAAGGCGGATCCTGTATTTTTTCAGATTTAAAAGTTGTGAACACTAAAAACTAACACTACCCCTAGTTTACAGCTCACTCACATTCATGCCAGCATCCAACCACCCAAGCTAGATATAGGGTTCCTCCATTCAGATCTGGAAGCTCTTACCCTGGATGATAAGTGATTAGGAGATGGGAGCCCATAAAATATTGGTTTAGTTACTTATGCTCACGTGGCTGGTTACTTTTAAGCACCCCTAGGGGCATGTGATATATTTCAGTTACTAAGGGGGGATTGTTTTGTCTAGTCTCACACTTTCCTTCGAGATCATGAGAAGTATTGATGTTACCCAGGCGGTCAGAGGCCCATGCTTCAAACCCATACTTAAGTTACATTACATTACATGTTAAAGCCTACTTGACACCGCGAGGGTGTATGAGACTCTGTGCTTTAAACAAAAAGAAAAAGCACCCACAAAGCAAAAAACCCCATTACATCAGGGATGTGTCGAGGACAAACAAACAAAACTCCCAACCACCGTTTTTGTGGCGTAGGTATTAAACCCCCTAGAGCAGGACCCAAGTATAGGTTTGATTAGTGTACCATGAGGTAAATCGGGGCGTTGGGATTGGCAATACCCACTGCATTGCATATTTTTCAAACGGCAAAAGGATCACTGGTGGCAGCATCACATTGATTTTCCACCTGCATTGTGTGTGCCACCACTTTTACCATGCTCACCTTGAAAGGGAATCCGTAAGTACACAATCTCCTTCTTAAAAGGGAGTTACTGATTTTAAAAGTCCACCTGCCGAGTTGCCCACCTGTTGAATTTGATTTTTTGTAGAACGATCGCATTTTTCCTGGTAATTTGTTTTACTGCCGAAGATGGCGAGCAGCCAAATTGCTGGATGGAGCCATGTAACCAAGTTCAAGTTTTAAGTTGCCGTCCCTGTCAAAATGTGCGTGGCAGAGACACACGTCTTCAAAAAAATAAAAAATGAGTGGCGAAACACGCAAATGAGGGTCTGGGATGTGCGTGTAAACAAGTACGTTTTGGACTCCTCTGTTTGCCCTTATACCCTCCCTGGTTTCTGGGGGGGTCGAATTGTATTGTGCACTTGGTTACACGAGAAAGGAATAAAAGGATATAAAAACATATCAAATTTCTTCTCTGATAGATTGAATCGTCTGATTCCCATGTGGGCATCAGGTGCCAGATGTACGTTGCCCCCCTGGCACCTGCTTACCCCTGACATACCGGTACATGCTTTGGTTTCCTTGACCGAGTGTCATGTCATCTAAGTGATCCTGGAATCGTTCAAGGTGACCATAATGTGTTTTTGAATATTCTGGCGAAGCCTTAATGAATTCGAGAAGAGATTTTTCAAATCTGATTTTCTTACTGCCGAAGACGGCGAGTAGCCAAATTGCTGGCTGAAGCTATGTAACCAAATTCAAGTTCAAGTAACCAAGTACAAAGTTTCAAACCCGATTTCCTAGTCGGAGAGCCAAATGGCTACTCAACATTACCTGATGAGCAATCTAGAAGTGGCAGGTTGTGCGAAGCAGAAGTTGGTGCGAAGCTACCTCTTCTTCGCTTCTCCATGAATGTATTGAGATATTGAACCATGTATTTTGGATTTTAATGATATTCGGTACTAACTACCGGTATGCCATTGTCAGGTAATCTGTTTTGACCGTCGAAGACGGCAAGCAGCCTAACTACTGGCAGAACTGTGAACGAGTCCAACTGTGCTCTGTTGTGATATCCGCATCAGGCTTGGGAATATTAACCTCCATCTGGAAATAAAGAATTCGGGTACAAGTTGACCTAGTCATCATGAGGAGCCAATTGCTAGCTGAATCTTCGGAACCAAGTTCGACCTATGTTGAAAGCAGGGGTGAGCTATAAAGCGTTTGCGGTCTATGTTACAGCTCCAAATGTACACAGTTGGATCCTATGCATCTGAATTATTTGTCGAGGTGTTGCAAACTTAACTCAAGTCCAAACATTGATGGTGATGATTACATTGTTTGAAGTGCCCTACTGGACTCAAGTGTGCCCGAGGCCTGACAAGTCAAGGGGGACTTATACACTTCACAAAACATGTAACACTTGCCTTGACAAGCAAAAAATCATGCCCCCCAGGATTTTCTTTTTGCTATCTGTTTTTGCAAAAATCCTGCTCTCTGGGGAGATTAAATATTAACCTATGTGAACCAAAACCAAAACTGATCACTAGCGTGACCCTAAACAAACCAAAACTACTTGAATAGCCACTTAAGCGACCTTGACCCTGTCCTTCTCAGACTTGCTGCCAAAGGACACGTTGATACCCTCGCCGGTTCGAAGAGCGTTGGCACGCACCAGGGACTGGACAGTCTTGACCAACAGCTTGAAGTCATCAATGGGGTTTCCGGGGACAACAGTCTTGTACAGGTAGGAGTCGAAAGTCATCTTCTGGACATAGTCGTCCTCGCACAGCTCGACAAAGGCCTCACGGGCGGGGTTGGACCTGTAGTGTGGTGTTGGTGTTGTTGGTTGTGAGTTGGTGGGGTTGTGGTGGGAAACAGAAAATGGTGCTTAGTTTCAGTAAATAGCGAGCCCCCAGCCGCTGCCCCCCCCACTCCCCTCGTGCACAAGCATTGTGTCCTGGTAGCTGAAATAAATTATAAAATATATATGTAAGCAAAGATGTAAGCACCCAATCCAGTAAAATATGATAACAACTTCACAACAGTAAAATTAAAATTTTCTTAGTCTGTTAGTCATGCAGTTGTAATAATTCTCGAGTAGTGCTGGTTGGGGCCAAGTGCAATAATTCCGCACCTGTAGAAGACCTTCTGGAGGATGTCCAGGACCTTGTAGGAGGTCCAGTACTTCCTGTCAAACTTGTCAAGGTACTCGCGGAAGGCGCTCTCGCCCACCATCCTGGTTCCTTGGGCGGACTGTGCGACAATGGCCTCAGCTGCCATGCGGCCTGACTTGGCGGCAAAGTAGATGCCCTCACCGGAGCACTTGGTTACATAGCCTGCTGCGTCACCAACCAGGGCAACACGTCCCTTGCAGCGGTTGGGGCGAGGGTGCTCAGGAATGGGGTGAGCCTCAACACGGATGATCTTGCCGCCCTCGGTCTTGACCTTCGCAGGAGGGGGTGGGTATGGGTGTGAGGCAAGTGGGGGTGCAATAGTATGTGTGGATGGGTGTGGATATGCGCAGGGCAACCCACCCCTTGCAGCAGTAGGGGCGGGGGTGCTCGTAAATAGGGTGGGCCTCAACTCTGATGATCTTGCCCCCCTCAGTCTTCTCGCACACAGGAGGGGGGCTGGTCTGGGGTGTGAGTGTACATGTGGGGTGTGGACGCAAGTGTGGGGTGCGACTGCAAGTGTGAATGCACTTATGCGTGTGCCTTATTTTTGCCTGTGTATATACGCGGGTGGGTGGTGTGTGCACTGAGGGCTCATCGTTACATGTGCTTCCCATCATTTATCTGGTGTATGCTGATTGCATCTTGCAAGAAATGGGTTTACTTAGGATGTAGCTGTGCAGGATGACCCATCAACTATCCCACCTTCGATGATGACGCATCACCCTTCAAGACATCGTTGCCAAGCAACATTCGACATTGCTACAACCCACAAGACATCACACCACCAGACAATAACTTTCCTTAATACTTTAGGCAGCTCCCCTGGCTTGCACCCGGCCAACCCTACAGCAACGAAGTGCACCTGACAGAACCATGTTCCCAGACCTGTTGGAATCTTGGGGCCAAGTCCACGGCTGGCTCAGGGAGCTGCCTGAAGCTAAATAGAAAGCTGTGTATAAGCACTCCGCGTAATGGGTGGCCTGCAGGTAATGCTTGCTGGCAGTCGTGCCCACACAGTTCCAGTTGTGATGGCGCTCACGACATAATAACTAAATCAAAATGTACCAACATCCCCTGAAGGGCACGGAATGAAATGAAGTATGGGGCTTGCTACTTCAAGATTGCAATGGGACAGTCCGTACCTTTGAGCGGTCGCGGGTGGCCTGCTGGTACTGCTTGATGGCAGTCTTGTTGACAACAGTTCCGGTTCCTACAGCGACGTGGTCGTACTTGGGGAAGACCCACCCGTAGAAATCGGGGGAGACGTCGTCACCAACGTACATCTCGGCCAAGTTCTCATAGTACTTCATCTTGTCATCAGGGATACGGATGCGCTCCTAAATAGGACAAGGCATCAGATTCTTGGTTAGTATGTAAACAAGGGGGCCAGGTTCACGTCTGGCAAATTCATGTGTACAGTTGCAAGATTCGTCAAAGGAAAAGGATGCGCTCGTAAATAGGACAACGCATCAGATTAACAGTTGGCATTCATCAAGTGTTTCATGAAGTCAGTGCATGTGAGTGTAGGTAAAGGCTGCAAATTGAGATGATCTTGCGCATGCATGGGATATACCACCAGCATGGCAAGATAAGAAAATCCAAGTGGGATGCATTCCACTGCATTATTAGGTCACGTGTCCACTGCATCATTAGGTCACGTGTTGGCCATCATTCCATGACTGGGAGTGGGAGTTCGGGACTGTAGTGGAGTGGGGGCAGGTGGCAATGTCAGGTGGCAGTCCAGGGGGGGGGGGGGGGGGGGGGGGGGGGCTTAGTGTCTCCTTGGTATCTGGTCAATTGGTAATGCTTGGTGTATGGTGATTTGCTTAATGCATGTTGGCTACATTAGGTGTCTCTTAGTGCATGTTGGTTATGCTTGGTTATATGGTAAATTGGTTATGTGTAAGTGGTAGCGCTTGGTGTGTGGTAAAATGGTTATGTTGTGTGTATTGGTTCTGCTTGGTGTACAGTACATTGGTTTTGTTATGTGTATGGGTTATGATTGGTCTTAGGGCCCCCGTACCTGGAAAGCAATTGCGTAGTCGTACTCTCCGGCACCAATGTCCTTGGCCACACGCGAGTTGGCACCATCAGCTCCGATGACCAGGTCAACCTCAATGGTCTCAGGCTTTCCAACCTTTCCGCCATCGGCGTAGTTGTTGAACTGAACCTTGATGGGCTCATCTCCGTTAGTCTCCAGCTTCATCATCAAGCCGTTGAGGATCTGCGGGTGTGTTGGGTTAAGGTTTGGTGGGTTAGGGTCGGGTTTGGGTTTGGTGGGTCAGGACTGGGTTTTAGTTCAGTATGGTGGGCTTGTGTAGGAGGTTTGGTGGGTACCACAAGCGACCATAGTTAACGCGGGTGATGGAACATTCTATGGTGCTGTAGTCTCTGGTGCTATGGTGCTGTGCTATTTTATGCTTCAGGTTTAGGGTGGGCTCTTTATCCTACTTTCTTAAAGTTCCTTTTTCAAACCCACCTTGGCACCATTCTTCTCGGCACGCTTGCGCAGGTAGTCATCCATCACCTCACGGCGGCACATGCCAATCCACTCAGTGTCGGACAAAGTCTTTCCAACATCCACCTCGTGGTTGGAGGGGGAGATCATCTTCATCTTGGTCACCTTACGGTCAATGATCTCATCAGGGAGGTCGAACTCACCAACCATGCAGATGGGGATGGCACCTCCGCAGGGCTACGTCAAAAAGAGGGAAACAGGTCAGAGAGGGAACGTAAATGTCACTTCACCCAGAGAGGTGGGGTGGGGGTAGGGGTAGGGAAGTGGGGGTGGGGGGGAGGGAAGTGAGGGTAGGGTAGTGGGAGTGGGGGTAGGAAGACCACAGGTGAGGGAAGATAGGAAGAGATGTATTAGTTTCACACATACCTGAGAAGAAAATTCTCTGCCCCACAGTTCCAATGGAGGGATTGTGTGTGTCAGTTAGAACAAGTGTATCAAAGATGCGCTCAATTGTGTATCCTACATGCACCAGGGCAGGTACGTCTGCAAGAGGGGAGGGATAATAAGTATTTGTAGAGCGGGATGCCGACCCACACACACAGGTCGCACATGAAAAAGTGCAGTGAGGGAGAAAAGGTACGCAATACCAGCCTTGCTCAAGGAAGAGGGTGCAGTGAGAAGGACAGCAGGAAAGCAGGGTCTGCATGGCACAGTGCAGTGCGAGGCTGAAATGTCCCAATACAATTATCCTGGGGTCTGCATGGGATAGTGCAGTGCGAGGCTGAAGTGTACCTATCAAATTGTCCTGGGGTACGGCTAAAAACCTACCTTGCAGTTGTCCATCTTGCGCTCGATCAGGTAGGTCTCAACACCGCCCTTGGCGAGGGTCTCAGCAGCGCAGGCACCAGCGGGGCCACCACCGATAACGGCAACGCGCAGCTTCCTGTCCAGCATGGCACCGTCCCTCACCTGCAGGGCCGACGGTATGAAACGGTTAGACACATGTGTGGAAAAGGTTCAACCCAAACAGAGTCGAGCAAGAGGGACAGGCAAAGATTGACATAGTCCATGCATGCATAAGGCTGCCGATGAGGTAGTGCGCGGTCGACCCCTTGCGTACATATCCAACATGTTTACGCATCGCAAGGGAATTAGCAATAAGAGATTGTGAGCAGCCTAGACCTGGCTGAAAGGCCACGCTACGATTACTCTTTTTCAACAGGTAAGGGTATAGAAAAACCCATTCTCGCAGTCAGGGCGATGCTCGAGATCTCTGACTAAACTTTTGCCTCGGTTCAGGAAGCTCGATTCGTTTGACTAAAAAAATAGATTGCTGGGGACGGGAGAGGAGTCAAGGGGCAGGGTGCGAGTGACTTACTGAAGTAGATCATAGTAGGTGGCTAAGGGAGCTATTGGATGAGTTACAGTGTGCACGGGCGGGGAATAATGGGCCAGGCTGAGGGTATTGAATGGAAGCATTGAAGCAGTCGAATTAGGGATATGACGAGATAGAGCGTAGTGCATAAGGGGCCAGGTTCCAAGCGCCATCACAAGGCATTGAGACAGGGGCAGGGCGGGGGCCAGACAGAAGGTGTTCACAAGCTTCTGAATGTTGCTCTGGGGGAAAGGAAAAGGTCATTAGGCATGCGGGAAGCAATTCGAGTAATGTTGGGGTCGCTCGCTGGGGGTTCAGAGTCGAAGATCAGCAGGCGACGGGCTGAGCAGCTGGGCTGAGTATACGGTGTAGGCAGTCAGCCGTAGGCTACATGCAATGCCTATTGAGCTGTGCTTGGATTCTAGTGCGTTGAAAGCACTTGGGAGATTGTAGGCTGGGGGGGTGGGGTGACATGGGTGGAATCATTAATAGCATGCAGACGCACCGCATTGACGGAGACGGTGCGGGCGCGCGATGTGGCACCAGCGCGCATATTGCGGGCAGAGACTGCCTGGCGGAAGGAGTGCTGCATTTTTGCGAATAGGTACCAGTTAGGAAGAAGCCTCGAGGTGAATGCAATGTCGCTGCGCGAATCTAAAGCGATTGAGATTAGGGCTTAATATCGGGGTTTTTGTTGATACTGGGCGTCGCCCCCCAGCATCTCATTCTGAAACTGCCAGCCTGGCAACAATACAACTATATCCGCAGAGCTGGAAATGGGGCCGCGCGGGGGCGAAAGACGAAGCTTGCGCTTTCCGACGCTCTCTATCGCGTCGCGTGTGTTGGTCTGTTGTAGCCCTGCAGTAGCGTAGGAATGCGTAGTGGTAGAACACTAAAACCTAGATCCTACACACCGTCCACCCTGAGCAGTTAGCAGTTTCAGCCCATGCAAGCGGCCACGTACTGAAGCTAGCGACCACGCACGGAAGCTGGTGTACGTGTTGCCACGGTAGCGTCCCTGGGAGGTCCCGGGGAGGTCTGATAATCCGCGTAGGTGCTCCCCGGTACCGCAGGGGGGAACTTATTGTACCGGTACACTTAAGGTTGGATGCGTAAAGGCGAATATAACCATGCAAAAAATCTTCCCCCCCTCCTGCGTTTCACTGTTAATTACAGCATTGTCAGAAGCTGGTTCGGAAATCGAAATGAGACCAGCCGGGCACAAGAAACTGCAAACTTGACATCAGGCAACACGGTTCGCCACAATTCTTGTTAGACTGTCACTAAGGCACTTTGGTTCTCAAATGTAGCACGAACTCAGGGCCTCCGTAGGTAAAACTGTTGTCTGGGGTTCAGTTAATTAGTGCTTTTTCATTCTAGGACCTCCCAATATCATGGTTGGGCAAGTCCCTGCAGCCTATTTGACTACCCCTGGACTGTAACAACTTGAGCAATTACACACAGGCAGCTGCACCTGAGTAACTGACATGTGCACGTATTTAAACTGTGTATAGACCTGTGCATACATTCTGTACTCTCGACTGTGGTTCAGTAGTGTTTGAGCTACCCATATTACTCCGCCCATAGACGGTGAGCCGCCCGAAAAAATATAGACCATGTAATATAAACAAAACAGAACTAGGCAGCTCCAAGTGCATCGACTGATCAACACCAGGGTACAACAATACATGATGCGCGCTGTTGCGCTCTAATGCGCAACTATTTGGAGCCCAACTGCGCAATTTTTAAACCCTCTCGGGGCACAGCGCGCAGATTTTCCGTTGTATCATAAGCACAAACCAAACTGGCAGAATGTAGTACCCTGATCGACACATATTTTATATCTTAGCTTTGCTGCAGAAGGGGACATTTAAAAATAAATAAATAACTCAACGATGCAATGCAGTCGCATATAAACGATACAAGGGACCCACGTTTTTCTATCTACTAACTCTCGAGTGGTTCCTAATGTAGTGATGTTCTCCGTCTCGATCGGTAGACTGTGAGCAGCCCAGAGATGGCTGAAAAACCACGAAACAATTCAAATTCACAACCCTGTGTGTGTTGCCATAGCTGGCAGTGCTGTAGTGTCACGTAGTGTTACATAAACTATAAGATTACTTTCTGGACTCAGGAGTGAGGTGTACCCCATGATTACTCCACCTGCCTTTTTTTACTCGAAGCCTCAGTAGCATGGGCCCCTTGGGGACAAAGGCCTAACTAGCATCTGCCATATTGGCCCTGAAGCCTAAGTATCACTAGCCTCATAGGCACTGGGACCTAATTAGCATCTGCCTTATTGGCCCTGAAGCTTCATTAAAACAGGCCTAATAGGCACTGGGGCCTAATTAGCATCAGCCTTATTGGCCCGGAAGCTTCAGTAACACAGGCCTCATAAGCACTGGGGCCTAATTAGCATCTGCCTTATTGGCCCTGAGGCCTATGCAGCATGGGCCTCTTGGGCACTGGGGCCTAATTAGCATCTGCCTTATTGGCCCTGAGGCCTATGCAGCATGGGCCTCTTGGTCACTGGGGCCTAATTAGCATCTGCCTTATTGGCCCTGAGGCCTATGCAGCATGGGCCTCTTGGGCACTGGGGCCTAATTAGCATCTGCCTTATTGGCCCTGAAGCCTAAGCAGCATGGGCCTCATAGGCACTGGGGCCTTATTAGCATCTGCCTTATTGGCCCTGAATTTCAGTAACACAGGCCTCATAGGCACTGGGGCCTAATCAGCATCTGCCTTATTTGCGTTAAAGCCTAAGCAGCAAGGTCCTCTTTGGCACTGGGACAAACAAGTCTTGACACAATGTTTCTTCTTTGGGGTATGTGTAGCAGCTTCTAATCTTCCACCCAGCTCCAATGACCAGCAACTGGGTCAAAGCCAATGCTCAAAGCTGCACTGGAATGCTTACCACATCAGCTATACAACACAATGGCAGCTAGAAAGCAAAAACTCGTAGCTAGAAAACAAAAATGTGTCTCGGCCCCATCGCCCGACACATGCAAAGGCGAATTTAGGATTGACCACATAGGCCTCAATTCTCATTGACCCTAGCTGTTTGGGGTATCCAAGCACTGGAAGGATGAGCCATACTACTCTACCAGTGCATCTATCGGTCATCTGCTCCACATAACGATTGTAATCTGTTTCAGATGACCCATAGGTGCATTGGTAGAGTAGTATGGTCAACCAGTTTTAGGTGGTTGGCCCTAGTGCAAGCAAGCAGGCTGGCCCCCTCAACATCACACCTTGTAATAAGGCATACTATTTATTTATTTATGGTCAAGCCCAACTGTTGCCACTCGCATGCTTCAATCTCCGCCCTTGCTTGTCTCCGCATCGTTCCCGAGTGCTACTCCATGCATGAGTAGCGGCTGTCCCCCCCCCCCCCCCCCCCCCCCCCCCCCCCTTCCGTGTGCGGAGTGTTGTGGGGAGCGGGGGTGGTGAGTGGTGTGGTGTGGTGTGGGAGTGATGTGGGGAGTGGGTTGGCATGGGGAGTGGTGTGGGGAGTGGGGCGACATCTTCAGTCTGCAGCGCTGACTTTGGAAGGCGAGCGCTCCCAAGTCACACCGTTGCCACCTGGACGAGTCTTTAAACTACTTAATCCGCTTATTGTGATCCCTGGTTTCCATGGGTACCGCACGGGGGGACTTGGAATCGGCAGACGGTGGACAGCCGAGAGTTGGCTGAAGAACTGTGTAACAATTCAAATTCAAATTATACTGTTGTCACTCGCTTGCTTCAAACTCCACCCTTGCTCGTCTCCGTAACGTTCCTGAGAGCTCCTCAATCCCTGAGTAACGGCTGTCCCCCCCTCTCCCGTGCGCGTCATCCTCACTTTGCATCACCGACCTTCGGAAGCGAGCCCGGCCCGGCCCTGATGCGCTCACGGACGAAAGCGTGCGCCGCACGGCGCCCATCCCCGTATCAGACAACAGGGGCGGAGCTCCGCCGGCGGACTCAGCTCCACCGCTGGTAGTGGTGGTGGCAGGGGGGGGCGCGTGGGGGCCGTCCATGGGACATACGTGGGAGGTGAGGAGGGCCTGCAGATCATCTTCGGAGAAGCGAGGTGGGCCCGTCCTGAGAACGTCGTGTGCTTCATGCAGAACGGATGGGTTTAGAGGCATGGGGGATACAAGATGCCTGGTATGGACTGTCTCGTGGCCGCCCCCCACAGCCACCAGATCGTCGTGGGAGAAGAGAGGAGGGCCTGCCCTGAGGACACCGTGTGCTTCATGCAGACCGGAGGGGCCAGGAGGCATGGGGGAAGCAAGATGCCTGGTATGGTCTGTCCCCGCGAACACCATGTCCTCTACAAAGCGAGGAAGGGGCGGTCCCCTCTGTTGGGGCCTCAAGAAGGAGGGGACCTCCAGCCGTGTGTCAATGTCAATGTCCAGCTCTCCAGGCCCCGGGGGCTCATCTGACATCGTCAGATCCACCACTTCCAGAGCCTGCCAGGAGGGAGACGCAGCTGCAGGGGTGGCGACAGTGGCAGGCAGGGTGGGGAGGGTAGTGGGCTCATCACGGAACATCACCCTCCGCCTCAAACCCTCCCTCCGTGGGGAGCGGGACTCAAGGCGACCCCAATGGACATCGTCATTCAACTCACGTCCGCCCAGTCTGCCATCCTCTCCCCCAGCCCCTGCTCCCGGTCTTGAGGAGGGCCTGCCACCTCCCACTCCTGGGCTGAATCTGGGCAGGGATGAGGCGACGCCTGGCGGGCCAAGCCAATAGTCTTGAGGGTAGCCCTGGCTCCCTAGCTCCCTGGACAGGTGCTCCCTGGACAGGTCCATAGCCTCCCTGGACAAGTCCATAGCCCCCCTGGTGAAATCATCTGCAGTGACCGCCCAAGCAGCTACCTGAGGCCCACCACCTGCGGAGCTGAGCGCAGCCGTGGGCCCCACGCTGGACTCCCCGTCTGCCCTCTCCCTGCCTGGACCCGGATTTCCGGGGGCCTGCAGGCCCAGCTGGGCCCGGTTATCAGCCCTCCAGTAGGCCCGGCTCCCAACCTGCCTAACCGAGCTGCTCCCTTGTTCCTGACGCTGCTGCCGTACAGACCCATCAAACCTTTCCTGTTCTGCTTGCTGCTGACGGGCCCCCCTACGGGGCCCAGTGGGGCCTGAAGGGCCCAAAGGGGGCCTGGGGAACGAGGGAGAAGGGTGAGCTCGGGATCTGCAGCGGGAAATATTATCTGCAGCTCTAGCAGGGCCTGCTGGGTCTAGCAGGAGAGGGCTGTGCACTGGCCAGTCAAAGACTTCCCCTCCCAGGGCGTTCCAGTGATGTGAGAATAGACCATGCACGTCGTCCCAGCTGGCATATACGTCGTGGGCGGTGCTGGCATACATGTCAGCCATGTTATGAAGGTCTGCCATGTTAGGAGCATCTGAGCGCCTACCACCAGCCCCATCAGTATCAGCCCCACCACGAGCAGCGTGGGCAGGCTCGCCAGCACCAGCGCGTGTCCTGTCGGGGGCCTGCATTGTCCGGCCGTTGCCTGCTGCGTCCAGCATCGACAGCAAGCCATTAAGATCAGGGTTCCTCCGAAGCGCTGAGAGATCCTGGTGGATGTTGCCGGGGTTCGGCTCAGTTGCCATCCAGCTGCTATACATCTCTGGCAGCTGCCCAGCAGCTCCAGCGGCGTCCCGGGGATGGTTTCGTGTGTGGTCTTGGAGGCTTTCTGTTGCATGCTGAACGTACATGCTGTACAGACGAGGCATGGCAGGGCTTTGCCCGGCGCGCCCCCCTGGGACGTCCATCCCACCCCCCCCTGCTGCACCCGAGGGTTCCAGGGGGGGGCCTGGACGAAGGGTTGCACCCCAGGGCCAATCAGTAAAAGTTTGAAAGCCTGCAGATGAAATGCAAGAGGTTAATGTGAGAACAACTTGGTCAAGTGAGGGTTGAACAAAAGCTTGAATGCCAGCAGGTGGAAGGCAAGAGAAACAAGTACTGGGCATCTGCTTACATTAACCTGGCCTGGGAGCTATCACGAGGATGTTAACCCCAATCTCCTTGTAACATATAATATACACAACATATAAAATAACATGACATACAGTGACATATATTATATATTTCTATTTATACATAATATAATAGACTATAAAACCCATGGGAGCTGCAACCCCAAACACACACCCTTCCCCTCTCTGCAGGCCTCTACCCAGAGCACTCATGTGAAGCACGTTCTGTATAGCATGGGCACCTGCTGCAGCATTCTCAGCTTGTTCCTCCTTTTGCCTATCGATATCCTCTTTACGCCGCTCACCTATTTATCCTACTTCATATATAATGTAACATACAATCCATGGGAGCTGCCACCACAGCACTCATGTGAAGCACGTTCTGGAACCTGGGCAACTGCAGCAGCATTCTCGGCTTGCTCCTCCTTCTGCCTCTCTATATCTCCTATACATTTAATATACACAACATATAAAATAACATATCACATATCTTACATTGCTACATAATATAATATACTATAAAATCCATGAAAGCTGCCACCCCAGCACTCACGTGAAGCACGTTCTGTAGCCTGGGCAGCTGCGGCAGCATTCTCAGCTTGCTCTTCCTTTTTCCTCTCGATATCCTCTATACGCCGCTCCTCTATTTCCTCGGGGAAAATTTCTCCAAGCAAATCCCGATATCGACAGCACACGCCTGAAAGGATAGGAGAGGATGTATGCTACAGTCCAGGGAGGGTGGCCAATTAGGCTAAAGGGACTTGCCCAACCCACTGTGTATGTATGCTACAGTCCAGGGAGGGTGGCCAATTAGGCTAAAAGGACTTGCCCAACCCACTGTGTATGTATGCTACAGTCCAGGGGGGGGGGGGGGGGGGGGGGGCAATTAGGCTTAAGGGACTTGCCCAACCTCAACGTGTATGTATGTTACAGTCCAGGGGAGAGGTGGCCAATTAGGCTAAAGGGACTTGCCCAACCCACTGTGTATGTATGCTACAGTCCAGGGAGGGTGGCCAATTAGGCTAAAGGGACTTGCCTAACCCACATTTGTATGTATGCTACAGTCCAGGGGGGGGGGGGGGGGGGGGGGCAATTAGGCTAAATGGACTTGCCCAACCTCAATGAGTATGTATGTCACAGTCCGAGGGGGGGGGGGGGGGGGGGGGGGGGGGGGGGGGGGCAATTAGGCTTAAGGGACTTGCCCATCCTAAAACAATCAAGACAATTCTAGGATATCCGAAGGGGCCATTAACAAGTACAACAGATTTGGTTACCAAAAGTTTTTGTGCGACGCATAACCATTTCGCTGCTGCATGGCGACGCATGGGTCTGGCTAAACTAGCCAGAAATGCTATGCCCCAACCCCCCTTGGCTCCACGCTGCTTGCTCCACAGGGTTCGGGGGGCAGCGTGTCGTACTGGATTTGCACAAAGTCGTTGAATTTGCGACGCGTTGCACGAATAAAAGAGTGGTCCCCAGCAAATTGCAGCAATACGACGGAGGCCCTGAGATCACGCACTAAAAGTAGAGTCTGTTTATCTCTCATGGCTTATCTTTACGATCTACCTTGAGAAGGGGGAACTAAATCCATCTCCAAAAGTTGATGACAACGTGAATCTTGAGGGGTTTATCCACAGTTTTCCCCCAGCTTTCTATACCAAGCTGTGTAGCATAGGTTGCCAGGTAAGCCTGATTTCAGGATCGCAGCATAGCACGGTATACGAGGGAGCGCAAAGCGCGGAGCACAGGGGGGGGTTGGGGGGCAGCGCTTTGCACTGGGGTTGCACCGAGTCGATTAATTTGCGACGCATTGCACGAAAGAAAACAGTGGGTTTATCTTGCAGTTGCACACTTGCACCAATGTGCAGTTGCACACTTGGACCACCACAGCCTCTTTCAGTGGTATACATTGGTCTAATGGTAGACTAAATCACTTTAAGAATGAAGAGTCGGGGGTTCGACTCCCCCTTCGGTCGCTCTTGGCCTTGCGGGTCGTCGTCAACCGCGATGGTAGCTTGTCCAGTTGAGGTAGGAGACCGCTCCCCACCCGCGTACGACGGGCTCCCTTAACACCACGCCCCACCAGGCGTTATCATTACCTTTTTGGACCACGGCCAACAAAATAGTGTTCTTAATAATCAACAAGTTTTCCTGATTCCTGAAACATTGTCTTCTTTTCCATTTAAATGATCAAGTATCAACTCACATCAGGGCTTTTCTTTTCGGCTTTTCTGAGCAGCTTCTAGGCAGCTCCCTGAGCCAGTGATAGTGCTACATTCAAATAGTTCAGCAGTAATGTCAAATTGATTGGGTTACCTTCAAGGTGCCCTACGTTGCGTTAGACTTGGCTGGATAGACAGACAAGGGAGTTGCCTAAAACATGCTGCTGGCAGTGGAAAAGAAAAAACATTCACTTTGATGGTTATGTCTTTTTGCGCCAACATTTGCGCAAACTTGCTTTCTAACCTAGTACTTAACAAGGGCTTTCCCTATGAAACTTGAAGACAAAACGTTAGTGTGCCTAATGCGAGGTTGCCATATGCCTTTCCGGAGATAAAGTACAGATATTTTCAAATTAGGGTTTCTCACAATAAGGATAAATGGTTAAGTAGAGAGAGCACTAATTTAGACAAAATAATTGACTCCATTTAAAATATCTCCTCTTCTACGCTTTTACGTTCTTGCGTTTTACTTCCTTGTAACTGCTTGTAACCAACTTTTTACAGTCAGAGAAAGGTAAATAAACAGGGCAAGAAAACCTATCGTATAGCTATGTTATCAAATATCGACTCACGTAGCTCTCCGGGTGGGAGCGGATCTCGACAGACTGGGCAGGTGAACTCAGTTCGCATCATAGAGAATACTCCCAAACGCTTGTTCTGGTAACTTCTCCACTTCAGCATGCAAGAATGGCATGCGTCGTGGCCACATGGAGCTGAAGGAAGGAGGAAGGGGTGGGGTGGGGCGGGAGGGTTAGCACTGTTATTCCATTGAATTGAAGGCAGTGAGCAAGATTGCGATGGGATCAAGGTCCAGAGCTAACATCTCCACTTCAACATTACGAGAGGCATGCCTTGTGACCACATGGAGCTGAAGATAGGAGGGAGGGGTGAGGTGGGGTGAGATGGGACGGGAGGGTTAGCACTGTTATTCCATTGATTTGAAGGCAGTGAGCAAGATTGCGATGGGAGCAAGGAGGAGAGCTAACTTCTCCACTTCAACATAAAGAGTGGCGTAGTGAACACATGGAGTTGAAGGGAGGTGAAAGGGAGGGTGTGTGTGTGTGGTGGGGGGGGGGGGGGTTAGCACTGTTATTCTATTGATTTGAAGTGAGCGAGCAAGATTGCGATGAGAGCAAGGTCGAGAGCTAACTTCTCCACTTCAACATAAAGAGTGGCATGCGTCGTGTTCCCACATGGAGTTGAAGGGAGGAGGAGAGCAATGGCAGATGGAAGTAGGGACCGGCATATCATATGATGTTGACAAAAGGCGAGTATGATATCGTATGACAAATTGCATCACATGATATTGTATATAAATGGTAACTTTAGCCTAGCCAGACTGCCGGCATACTATGATATCATATGATGGCATGATATGATATTGCCGTTCCCTAGAGACAAGACTGTGAGGACGATTGCGGTGTATGTCCAAAAAGCAGGATCGGGCATCAACACCTGTGCATGTGTGACCCAGATCGGATGGGTATCACAATTAGCTACAGCACTTTCACTCCAGCACCCGTGTATGTTTATGGTCCAGATGTCAGGTACTGCTTTGATGATGATGGGGATGACAATGAAATCGAGTATGATGATGCGTATGAGGTAGGTAGGAGGGAGGCAGGAGATGTGAGGTGGGAGCACGCCTTCACAGCAAAACATGAAGCAGCGCAAAAGTGAAGCATTAAGCACGGAGTACGGAGCATGAAGCATGAAGCATGAAGCATGAAGCACGGAGTTAGAAGCATGAAGCAGCGCAAAAGTGAAGCATCAAGCATGAAGCATGAGGCATGAAGCCCGGAGTATGAAGCATGCTTCATAAGTATGAAGCACGAAGCAGCGCACAATTAAAGCATTCTCTTTTCAAGGAAGCCCGCCCCTGCACCTGTTCAGCGCCCTGGTTTCGCAGCTGTCTGGCAGAGGTTGGTCGTATAGCTTGTCTTTTGTGTCATAACCATCCCTTCTAGGCAGCTCCCCTGACTGGCTATCCAACCCAAACAGAGAACTTCCAGCAGCATCAGGATTCCTAGGCCAGCCTCGTATTCACCATGTATCTATGTTACAGTCGAGGGGTAGTTAAGTAGGCTAAAGGTCTATCCTGCTACAGCCTATTTGCCACCTCTTAAGTACTAGGGCTTTCAGGTGCGTTTTTTTGCTCCCTAACCTCTACACAGCACTTGGACCACATAAGGCTAGGCTTGTAGTAATGATTCATGAGTCTAGCATTGATTGTATTGTGTATGTGTTATCTAACGTGCATGACTGAAAAAACCACTCTTATCTTCTCATCACCAAACAATTGAGCTTAGTTTGGTTTCTCAGCACCACAAAGCGCTTAGTTTACTCTAATTAAGTTAGAACTCACCCACAACGGGATCGTAGATAAGAGACAAGCAGACAGCGCATTGATAGTCCTCTAACTTGTGTTTCACTTCTGCACTCCTACCACCTGCCCCAGCTTCTGGCGTCATCTTGCGAGTTTTGCTTCGAAATGAGCGAGCTTTGAAGGGGGAAGGGGGGGGTCTCGGCAACGGTCGAGGAGAAGAAGAGGGGCACGGGGCAAAACAGAAAAGATTCACGAGGAGCTAGCTGATTGGGAGCGAGCGAATAGCTCTGTCTGAAAAGCTACGAGGCATCGAATTCGCTCCTAGAAACTAGAAACCCTGCGCGTCACGTCAGTACATTAATTCTACATTGCTCGAGCAGCTGGCTCTTTGCGCGCCCCCCCCCCCCCCCCCCCCCCCCAATTAATTGTACTGCTGTGTACTCAAGTTGGGCCCCCACTCGAGACCTCGCAAGTTGTTGAGCTGCACGCCGCGGCCATCCGACACATTGTTGCTTCTTCCCCCAGCCTTATTGCGGCCATCCTCTTGAAATAGGCAGCTTCTTAATTCGTCACTCACACTTCGCTGACTTCTCGAAGAAAATTTGCCCAAGATGATGGAAGAAGATTTTGACCGCGAGCTTAAAGTTCTTGTTATTGGAAATGGAAGCGTCGGTAAAACGTCTATGATTCGTCGCTTCTGCAAGGGCATTTACACTGATGAGTACAAAAAGACCATCGGCGTCGACTTCCTGGAGAAAGCGTTGTTTGTCGACATGCTGCAAGAAGAAGTTCGATTCATGCTTTGGGATACAGGTCAGAATCCGCATGCCCGCCGTTGAAACTGTCTCAGTCAATTTCATTTGCCAGCCCTTGGACAAAAAGGGCTGCCCCAAATCCCCCTCCCACTTTTTACGACGTGACCATTTCGCTTCCATCGGCCTGTATGTGCCCTGAATGCCCCACACAGTTATTGGCCCATCTAAATTTCAACCCACATTTCACATTTCCCCTTATGATCACCAATCTTACACTCCTTATTTCTAACGTGCACCATTCATCATGAGAAAGTACCCCTCCGTACCTTACAAGGGTTTGTCCGGAATAAATTACAGTTCAGTACACACACCACCCACACCTATTACCATCACCTACACCCATTCTACACCCATCACCCACGCCCATTCTACACCCATCACCCACACCCATTACAGTACAGTACACCCATCACCCACCCACCCATCACCCACCCACACACACCCATTACAGTATAGTACATCCATCACCCACCCACACCCACCAACCCACACTCACAGACATCCATTACAGTAGATTACACCATCACCCACACCCATTACAGTACAGTACACCCATCACGCACACCCTGTATAGTACAGTACACCCGTCACCCACACTCATTACAGTACAGTACACCCACCCACTCCCACCCACACCGACCTCCGTTGTACAGCTGGACAAGAGGAGTTTGATGCCATCACGCGCACGTACTACCGAGGCGGTGGAGCCGCCGTGATTGCCTTTTCCACCACAGATAGAGCCTCTTTCGATGCAATTCCCATGTGGAAAGCCAAAATTGAAGCTGAGTGTGGAGATATAGCCTTAGCCCTGGTGCAGAACAAGGTGGACCTGTTGGATGAGGCGGCAGCATCAGCCGAAGAGGTTGAGGAATTGGCACGCAAGCATGGGATGAAGCTGTACAGGACATGTGTGAAGGAGAACTTGAATGTGACAGAGGTAAGACCATCGCTTTTCTTTCAGCTACTTGACCTTGAACTTGGTTACATAGCTTCAGCCAGAATTTTTGCTGCTCGTCGTCTTTGGCAGTATTTTTTGTTACCAGGAGAAATGACAACTCGAATAAATTGTTTTTTCAGCTACCAGCAGCAGCTTCTAGGCAACTCCCATGGCTTGCTACCTAGGCGAACATATATAGCAATGAAAGGCATCTGGGAACTATCAGAATCGTCTTTCCAATACTTTTGAAATCTTGGAGCTTATTCCAGTGGCTGGTTCAGGGAGCTGCCTAGAAGCTGCTGCTCGTAGCTGAAAAGTAAAGCTATGGGTGAGACACATTTAGATTGGGAGCGGCATTCTGTTTTTTGTAGTTATGTACACAGGTAGTATGTGTGAGTAAGCTTTTCAACTCATTTACAGGGAACCGCAATATGATATCATTCAATGCTGGCAGTCTGACTAAGCCAACGTTACCATTTATGTACAATTTCACATGATGTAATCTGTTGATCAACATCATGTGACATGCGGGTCCCTACTTGTGTAGCAATCAGCGTGAAGAGCACAGAAGCAGTCAGCTTGCAAAATAATCTTTACGCGGTGGGGGAGGTGACTGAAGCCAGGGCCAAGGCAGTGATTTTGAGTTTAAAACTTTGAAAATAGTTTGACAACTTCCGGTCGGCTCCATTAGCCAGCCACTGGGTCAAGCCCAAAGCTTTCTGCTGCATTGGGATGCCCCTCATGTCAGCTTTAAGACGCACATGCTAGCTTCAGATTTGGCCCAAGGACGGGGAAAGAAGCTGCCTAGAAGCTGCTATGCTTTGGCAAAAAAAGAAGCAGTGGCAGAAAATGGAGATCCATCCACTCTAGGTAACAATCGCAAGCCCGTTTCAGTGATATAGATTGGTCTAGTGGTACACCAAATTGCTGAAACGAAGCAGGGTCGAGGGTTAGATTCCCCCTAAGGTCGCCCTGAGCATTGCAGGTCGTTGTCAACCGCGATGGTAGCTTGTCCAGTTAAGGTGGTAGACCGTTCTTGGCCCGCGTACGCCGGGTTCCCTTAACACCACGCCCCACCAGGCGTTATTATTACTTAACAATCGCAGTGACAAAAGTGATCAATACAGTACCCTTATCTCCCTGTTTTTTTTTGCTTTTACAGATAATCATTATCTGAGAACGTTTCGCAGCAGAAGATTGACATTTCTGAAGTTACTGGTCATTCTGAGATTCTGCTCATCTTTCTTGTCCCCAGGCTCCGCGCTTTGTGCTCAGCCATGAGATGGCTACGCAACAATCCTGAAAGCAGGCTTGAGTAGCCCAAGTAGATTAAAGTAGCTCAAGTAAATTAAAAATATTAAGCACACTGGCTGACAGCAGATACCCAACAACCGAGCGTGCGAGGCCAGCAGTTCCATTGTTCAGATAGAAAGGGTAATGATAACGCCTGGTGGGGCGTGGTATTAAGGGAGCCCCGTATTACGGTAGGAACGGGCTGCTTCTTTACCTTGACAAAGCTACCATGGTGGTTGACAGCAACCGCGAACGCTAGAGCGCACCTGAAGGGATTGAAACCCCGCATCCTCAGCCTGATTTCAACGAGCTCAGCCATTGAGCCAATCGTCGAAACGGGAGATGTTCAGATAGAAAATTACTGCTAGCTTGTTGGACATCAGCCAACTAGTCCCCCCTAGCACTCGACCATAGCTTGTCAGCTATCAGCCAACCAGTGCATGGATTTTTCCCCCACTACATGTTGCAATCGCTACCAGTGACCCTGTTATGGCCAAAATGTCCGCAACCAGGTAACCCACTTTCTGAACTAAAAAACAAATCTGAACTAGTCCCCCCAACTATCTGACCATAGCTTGTTAGTCACTACTACATCAGCCAACCAGCCCCCCCTATTGCTTGACTGCAGGTTTTTGTGTACCTGGCTGAGTTGCACCAGAGAAAGGTCCAAGCAGGGCAGCTGGGCCAGCCTGTGCAGCTTCCTGGCTCTCAACCTGTTGGAGGCGCCGACGAGCAACCTGATGATGAGTCCCAGGAAGGGGATGGGGGGCGTCAGGTGTTCAGTGCAGGCAACGAGCCTGTCCCCGAGGGCCGAGCCCGCACTGTTACACTTGAGCCCAGCAGGAAGCGCACAAAGGGCAAGAAGAGCTTTTCTGGCCGAATGACTGCTTGTTCTGTGTTGTGATCAGCCTTGCTCATGGAACAGTGGCTGGGGATGTGCCTGCCCCTCAGCCCCAGGCTCGTACTATTACACTTGAGCCCAGCAGGAAGGGCACGAAGGGCAAGAAGAGCTTTTCTGGCCGAATGACTGCTTGCTCAATATTGTGATCAGCCTTGCTCATGGAACAGTGGCTGGGGATGTGCCTGCCCCTCAGCCCTAAGCTCGTACTGTTACACTTGAGCCCAGCAGGAAGCGCACGAAGGGCAAGAAGAGCTTTTCTGGCTGAATGACTGCTTGCTCAATATTGTGATCAGCCTTGCTCATGGAACAGTGGCTGGGGATGTGCCTGCCCCTCAGCCCTAGGCTCGTACTGTCACACTTGAGCCCAGCAGGAAGCGCACGAAGGGAAAGCAAAGATTTTCTTACCAGATGACTGCTTGCTCTGTATTGTGATTAGCCTTGCTTACGGGGCAGTGGCTGGGATGTGCCTGCACTTGAACCCTGGGCTCACTCTGTTACACTTGAGCCCAGCAGGAGGCGCATGAAGGGCAAGCAAAGCTTTTCTTACCAAATGACTGCCTGCTCTGTGTTGTAATCAGCCTTGCTCATGGAACAGTGGCTGGGATGTGCCTGCCCCTTTGCCCGGGGCTTGCACTGTTACACTTAAGCCCAGCAGGAAGTGCACGAAGGGCAAGAAGAGCTTTTCTGGCCGAATGACTGCCTGCTCTGTATTGTGATCAGCCTTGACCATGAGACTGTGACTCATCACCAGTGTGGTGCTTTCAAACCACATTAGCCTAACGTTATCATTATTCTCACTGTTTCTTTTGGGGGCTGCCCCTGGCAGCTTTCATCCAGCACCATGCGCTGCTCATTGGGTTCACCCAAAGCTTTTTAGCTGCATTAGAATGCCCGCCATGCTAGCTTGAAGACACTTAACTAGCTACTTTTGGCCCAAGGATGGGGGAAAGGAGCTGTCTTGAAGCTGCTATGCGTAACCCCAAAAAATAAACAGTGACTATTATAAAGGCTAGTTTGATCATCCTGAAGTGAGCCATATTCTGATCAGGGCTTTTTTCGGCTTTTCTTGGCAGCTCCCTGAGCCAGCCTCCAGGTGACAGATCAAGATTTACACGATGCTGGGAAGCTGGCATAGCCAGCTTCCAGGTGCACTAGTTGGCTGGCCATTTAGTTGAATACGTGCAGCTGCTGCTGTCGGTAGCTGATAGGATAGCTATGATTCTGACGAATATCTGAAGGGTATTGTGATCATTATCTTATAGCCATTCAGCGGATGATTTGGGTTCAAGGTTTCTGAAGAACCCGGACTTGTTAGATGAAATCGAGAATTTGGCCTGGAAATCTGAGAATTTTCGCGAGAATTCTCGATAATTGGCCTGAGATTCTGAGAATCAAGTCCGAAGTACAAAGTGTGCTTCACAAATCATCCCCTGAATTGCTTTAAGGCTGATGCGCCAAAAAAATGAAACAATGGATAGGATATGGTAGATATTGCATAGCATTGTCACAGGCAGGCCAGATTTGACACTGTCTTTTTTTTTGCTACACAATGCAGCTTCCAGGCAGCTCCATAAGCCAGCCACTAGGTCAAGTCCCAATCTTTCAGCTGCATCAGATTGTCCATCATGGAAGCTTTTAGAAACACTAGCTAGCTTTAGGTTTGGCCCAAGGGCGGGGGAAAGAAGCTGCCTATGAGCTGCTACTTGAGCCCCCCAAAAGAAACCCTGAGTGTTGACCCAAGAGTCTTGGGCTACGAGAGCTCTTGTATCATCACTTAATCTCTATGTTCAAAAATTGTTTATGTATTATCATGTTATCGCTTCAACCAGAGGTAGGATCCAAGTGTTGTCGGGGTAGAGATCTCAGAACCCTTATTATTCACATCGTACATGCTACCATTTTCATTAGCTTACCTTAGTTTTATTTCATTCAAACTCCTTAGACAAGATTCACGTACCTGCGTATTGCATTGACCCATCTAGATTGCATTGGATTGAATACATGTTCTATCAGCCTTCCGACTGCTCACCGTCTGCAGGCGTAGTAAATGGGTGTACACAGTACTACACCACACTCATAGCTTTTTCGGCTGTAAGCAGCAGCTTCTAGGCAGCTCCCTGTGCCAGCCAATGGGCTAAGCAGCAAGATTTCATCAGTTATGGGCAGCTGGTTTTGTCGCCTTCACCTTTGGTGCACTAGGTTGCATCAGGTTTGGCAGAATAGCCAGTGAGTGGAGCTGTCTAGAAGCCGCTGCTGGTAGCTGAAAAGAAAAGCTGCACCACACTCCTGGGTTGACCCATCTGGGTTGTATCGGTCGGCATTGCCCAGAATGTACTAACATACCATAGACAAAATGACTGCCCTAATCAAACTGATGTGACCGGCGCATGCCGCGGGTTCATGCGCAGGTGGCGTGAGCCGAAGGCCTCGGTCAACGCGGAACCCTTCAGGTATAATCAGCACCTAATCCGGTGTAATCAGTGTAACAGTGGGCTCTCTGCTACACTGAGGGCGGTAACTAACATTGTTGTATAAGTGTGAAGTCCAGGCCTGGCCCTATGTTCCAACCAGGGTTGTGCAGGACGCAACATGGGGAGGGGCCGTTGCAGACGCAGGTTCAGGATGTTGGTTGCGTCTCACTTCATTACCATGCACATGCGTCCCATGCGCCACCTGCCCAACGAGAGTGTCTCTGTCAGGGTGGTGCAGGACTTCCAACCCTTTGCTAGCGCTGGTGCCAACCTTAAGCTCCCTTGTTTCCTTGCGTATCGCTAGGGGGGGCATGATTGGAAGACTGTGAGCAGCCCAGAGTTGGCTGGAACCCCTTGTAACACATCTTCTCCTCTTCATCCCCCTTCTTCTAGAACTTTAATTTGGTTGCATGGCTCCAGCCTTTAAGGTTGCTCGCTGGCTACTAAACGAGGTGTCAACCCGAGTAGGAGGTTAAGGGGGACTAGACTAACGCACGAGACCCCCACCCTACCTCATCCCCATGGGGTGGCACAAACCGAGGGAAGAAACCCACGACTGTGAACTGTGTTCCATGCAGTGCCGCAGGTAACCACCCCTCCTTTCCAAGGGAATCACGAAAGGGGCGTGCTGGTGACCAGGCAGAACGCTACATACATACTGGTACGTACATCCATGTATGTCATCTTGATGTGTTCTGCCATGTAAGGCCATCATACATCCACCCTTGATTTCTAGCAATCTGGTTACTACTTACTATGCCTTGGTGGGTCACTGGGTCTCCAACATAGGGAGTATGGAAATGGATCTACCAGCGGTGTCCCGAGTTGATATCTAACCAAATTAAATGTGTTGGTCATGCAGTTTTAGGCGTTGCGTACATCGCTCCATTGTAGATGTCGGGAGTTTTAGACGCTATCAAACAGCCCATACAGTAATTGTTAAGTACCTAACTAAGAATGTGTGGACGGTGTATTTTGGGGGCATGAGGGGCCATTTACTCCTTTCTGGCAGTTCTACCAGGATCTGTCGCATCATCTGTAATTCTCACAGCAGGATGCACGAGAATTTCCTGTCGAAAATAACTTTGGTTTGTCCTGGGTGTGTCGTATTTTTGCTACTGGGTTCTGTGTTCAACAAGTCCCACGCCAATTTGCTGGCACTGTGCTCTTCACACACAGTTTCAGCAAAATATCAGGGAATATGTCATACCGCATCATCTCATTACATTCAAACCAACAGGGTACCGGTATCAAACCATTTTATATTGCTTTGTGTAAGGGGCGGGTGGGGGTCTGGGGGATGGGGGTGGGGGGTATAATAATAATGTAATTATGATGTACCGGTATACAAAAGTATAAAACAGTGCCGACTGCCGAGGCGTGGAGGGGGTATTTTTCTCCTAATACCAACCGCCCGTTCATTGTGGAAGTTTTCAGACAAAAACATGGACTGGGAAGTGTGGAATCATTATATGGTTCATGTCGCATGGGGAGGCTTGGAACTGGGTGACTGTGAGCAGCCCAGCGATGGCTGAAAACCATGTAACAATCCAATCTTAATTGTGATTAATCCAATCGAAAGGACTGTGCGTATGTTCTTTAAAGACGCAAAATATTAATGTTACTGCCGAGGATGGCGAGCAGCCTTTACGGATGGAGCCATGTAGTCAAGTCCAAGGTCATGTTTGTTACAGTCCAAGGGCGGGGTAGCCAATTAGATGCCCATTGTCAAATAATCAAGCTGTTCCTAGACTATCCGAAGTGATAATAAGGCCTGCCCCCCGTTCTGCCTTCAATTTCCCCTCCATCGGTGCCTCCACCTCATTGGATGTGGGTTCCAAAAACCTGAGGATGAAATGCATATGTTTGAGTGCCCTTTTTATAATGATATTCGCCTCCGCTACCACAAGCTGTTTGCAGATATTTATAGGCATGTCCATAAGGATACCAACTTAACCGTATGGAATGTGGAATTCTGCGATTCCACATTCAGAAATGGCACTAAGAATTTTTGGAGCAACCTAGCCCACTATCTTTCTACTTGTAGAAGAGCAAGAAAGGAAGCCCTAGACTGCTTAGTGGCACCGTAATTTATTATCCCTTTTTTTCTTCTTGTGACTTCTCATTTGTTAGCTTCTTACCTCCGCCACTGTAAGTGGTTGAGATCTGGGTCCTGCTCTAGGGGGTTTAATACCTACGCCACGGAAAACGGTGGTTGGGAGTTTGGTTTGTTTGTCCTCGACACACACCTGATGTTATGGTTTTTTTTTCTTTATGGGTGCTTTTTGTTTAAAGCACGGAGTCTCATACACCCTCGCGGTGTCAAGTAGACTTTAACATGTCATGTCATGTCATGTCATGTCATGTCATGTCATGTCATGTCATGTCATGTAGTGTAATGTAGTGTAATGTAGTGTAGTGTAGTGTAGTGTAGTGTAGTGTAGTGTAGTGTAATGTAATGTAGTGTAATGTAATGTAATGTAACGTAACGTAACGTAATGTAACGTAATGTAATGTAATGTAATGTAATGTAATGTAATGTAATGTAATGTAATGTAATTGGACTTGGTGAGGCAGGCATGAGCATGTGTGACGGCTGTCACTATTGCCTCTGAGGCGATCATGGTTAGTATGGGCATGCTATAATCAGGGCTGGAGGCACCCAGCTCTAAACTGGCCCCTCTCCCACTAGCATGCTGTGGCAGAACTTGTCAAGGGCTAGGGGTGTATCCCATTGCCTTGAGTATGCCAAGTTGGTCAAGATCGCTTTAACTATGGTGGGTGGCTCTGCTGAGGATCAGAGGGCGTTTTCGGCTATGAATTTCCTGCAGAGCAGCGCAAGGAACAGTCTGCAAGAAGTACCTCTCAACTGCGCTATGCGAGCATTCACCACGCGCCGCCCGCTACCGCAGACATCTTCCCTTTTGAAGAAGCCTGGACTGAGGTGGGCAACCCTGGCTTAGGCTGAGACCAGTTCTGAATTTGAATTCTTACACAATTCTTCAGCCAACCTAGTTGATAGTCAGATAGTCTAGCAAATTTGATAGGCCACTGCCTCTGGTAGACATATTAAATTATTATTTTAATAGAAGGTCAAAGTGTTGATTCTAGTTCAATATTTTTCTATCCAGGTACTAGTAGGCCACTACCTAGGGTATGTTTTGTGTTTAATTTAATTGATTTTTGGTATTTAATTCGTGCGTTAGGAAATGTCAACATGAATTGCGGTGCTCTCACGCGTTTTATGACTTGGTGACTAACTATGTACTTCCTTAAAACTATCGGCTCTGCCAGTACTGTGCCAGCTTCCCGTAGTGACAGCTTCCCGTAGACTGAGTCATCCTTGAGTGACTCAGTGACAGCTTCCTGTTAGCTGCGTCACCGGTCTAGCCTGTACCCTGTTAGGTTCCTGACTGCCGCCCCCTTTCACCACTGGTGCCCCTTGATGGGTCTCCTGTGCTTGTAACGTTATTCTCGTCTCCGTGTATAGATTGGTGCGTCTGTTCCGCTGCTTTCATCTCTGTCTACTCTACGGAGTGCATACAAGCTGATAGGTAATACGGTCCTTCATTTACTACCACTGCTTTTCAAATGCAACTTCCGCGAGGGCCTCCTGCCGGCTTTGTGAAACTAACTGATAAACTGCAACCCTAACCATGTATGGGTTCGATATAGCATTACAGCCCTTTGACTATCGAGATATTGAAGGGCCAGTCCCTACATCCCTACAACGATGGTACGGGGGGGGGGGGGGGGGGGGGGGGGGGCTGTCTACACCACTATCCAGTTGAGCCTTTATAGGAGAATAAATCCATCCTCATCCTCTATGTCTTCAGTGCCACTAGTATCCATGGCTTGAGCCTCACCCTCTCCACCCTTCAACACATCCACCTCCCGAGCTCCCTCTTCACAATCTTGCTCACCCTCTACAGTCTTACACACACCCAAATCCATATCCTTGCATGTGACCTCATCCATCTCCTCTGTTTGCTTCCATGCTGCTGCTTCAACTCCAACAGAGGTTGCAGCTTCACCCTCTTGCCCCTTCTTGCCCTTGCCGAAGGTGGGCCAAAACCATCCTCCCATCCATCCCAGAGTGCTAGACCCTCCTCTTGCAACACCAGCAGCATGAGAAGTACCACCAAGGATCTTAACCTCAGCTCCCTCAACATTTACTGTGTTTGCAGTAACCAGCTCAGAAGCTGATGCCAGGGGACCTGATGTTTCAGCCTCTGATTGCATTGTTGCACCTTCCTTAGAGTCTGAAAGCCTGGGGTATGTCATTTCTATAGCTGACGGCTCAGGAATTCCCACCTCATCAGCCGTTGACTCACTATACACCCTTTCAGGAGCTGGTGACTCGGTAACAGCCAGCTCAGCTGGGGTCTGAGCAACTTGTGCCACCGTAATGAACACATTGGAGTATGATAGATCAGGAATTATCATTTCAGAAGCTGGAGACTCAGGAGCTGATGCTTCGTAAAGTATTAGGAGTTCGGTACCATCCAGCTGAGCTACCGATGGCCCTGCAACTTCCAATTCAACACCTGAAGTCTCAAAACCAGGAGGCTCTGCAACTGACAGCTCAGCAACTGCCATCTCATAACCAGGAGGCTCTGCAACTGACAGCTCAGCAACTGCCATCTCATAACCAGGAGGCTCTGCAACTGACAGCTCAGCAACTGCCATCTCATAACCAGGAGGCTCTGCAACTGACAGCTCAGCAACTGACAGCTCATAACCAGGAGGCTCTGCAACTGACAGCTCAGCAACTGCCATCTCAAAACCAGGAGGCTCTGCAACTGACAGCTCAGCAACTGCCATCTCATAACCAGGAGGCTCTGCAACTGACAGCTCAGCAACTGCCATCTCATAACCAGGAAGCTCTGCAACTGACAGCTCAGCAACTGCCATCTCACAACCAGGAGACTCTGCAACTTCCAGGTCAGCAACTGCCATCTCATAACCAGGAGGCTCTGCAACTACCTGCTCAGTAGCTGGCAACTCACCATCTTCCATTACATTGTTTGGTTTGGAGGTGCATGAGGGAGGAGTTCGCTTCCTCTTGAGTGCCTTGGTGCTCGCAGGAATTGAGAGGCAGGCATCTAGGAGGATTCCAATGTCAAGAGTAAGTGCGGGAGTAGGGCTGAAGGCTGCTTCCCAGTCATGAAGCAACCAAGAGCCACCTGGCTCAGCTACAACCTCACCCACAGCCACAACCTCAGCCACAACCTCAGCTACAACCTCACTCACGTGGGTGGTTTGAGATACCTGCAACTGATGGACTGGGGTCTCTGGTAGGACCATGTCTATGTCATCATTTTGAGACTCCCAAGAAGCAAAGGAAGAAAGCCGAGGAATGGACTCATCACTCAATGTGCTTGAGGTACTTGAGGTAATGGCCTTGTCAGCGCTCACAAAACCAACCCCAGACTCAAGAGAGCATGTGGAGTCAATATTCAAAGACATCCTAGTAGGTAGAGCTCCCTCGGTCTCAAACTTGTCGCCCTCAGTGGTAACGTCAGGAAGGTCAGCATAGTTGCTGGGTTCATCATCCAGGTAAGCATAGCCACAGGGCTCATCATCAAGAACTTCATATAAACTCCTCTCAAACCACGCATCTTTGTCCAGGCCTATGTCAGTTTGGTAGGACGGAGTGTCTTGGTAGGACATGTTGGGCCTACTCAAGAACCAGGGGGTGGCCTTGCGATGGGTTCCCCTAACTGGACGGGTGAGCTTGAGATTGGCCTTGGAGGGAGCAGCTGCTTCTTTTCGTTGGATGCTCTTTCTACAGGTTGAAGTCGTGACAGTTCCTCTGCAGTAAGCTTTTACATGCTCCAACACCAAATCACTTGAAGTTACCCACGCTAGAGCACTGAGGCGGGAGCTAGACTCCAAAACTGTGACATAGCTTTCCAACAATTTCTTGATCTCCTTCTCGACTGGGTGGTATATAATTATTGCAGTCTTCCAAAAATCAGTCCTTGCCTTCTGCCTGTTGATTTTCCTTACTACCTGAGTAGTGGCAGTTTCCACAGCTGCCCTCAGTTTAGCAGCATCAGCGACTGAACCTGCAGTGACACGCACAAGGATTTATATGCTAGGACTAGGGATGTCAATATGGTCCTAATCCCCAAGATTATCGGGTGATATATCATACGATATCGTATGATAGATTATACGATGTATTGATATATCGTACAATGTTGTACAATGTATCATATAATATCGTTGACATATCATACGACCTTAATTAGGACACTAAAGCATGGAAATATTAGGCTGAACGGCGCTTCTGCAGAGGGGCGAGAGATGAAACTGTAGGGAGATAATACACATTGAAGATCTAGGGAGTGTAACTTGTGTGTCTGTGTGTGCATTTGTTTGTCCTTTTGTTCATGCGTAGGTCTGCAATTTATTTCAGTCTGTTTTCTGTTTGTTTGTTTTTACATCAAGGATATTCACCTCGAACTTTTTCGTTTCTTTGTTTTTACATCAAGTGAAAGGATATTCCCCTCAAACTTTGAAAGAGTGGGTCTCCGTGTGCTAGCCCTAAACTAAACTCAAAGATTTGTTCGATGTGATCCTTGAGGAGAGCAAGTCACTTCTCCTCTATGACCTTGTTCTGCCTGAGATCAATGTTGAGATTTCACCCTGACTGACAGACATATGTGCATGAATCATAAATCATCAGGATAGGCACACCTTGTCCGCGCCTAACTTTTGTATTCAGTTACCCAGCTGAGATGATGATTTAATAACATTGTATAATTAAATTAACACTGTAGCACGAACTCAGGGCCCCCGTCGGTTTATTGTTTGGGGCTCAGTTCATCAGTGCTTGTTCTTTTTAAGCCCTTCCTGTACGGTTGGGCAAGTCCCTTTAGCCTATTTGGCCTACCCCTGGACTGTAACGTACATACATACATACATACATACATACATACATACATACATACATACATACATACATACATACATACATACATACATACATACATATAGTAATGAGCATCAGCTTGTAGGTGCAAGAGGATGGCTTGATGGCGTGGTCTGTGAGGCCCTGTGAGGCATGACCTGCCTAACTGTTCTGTAAGCCCTAGTTACCATGCCGGGTAAGTTGTTGCGGTTCGTGTGAGCCACTCTCTTAGAGCACAGTGTGTTACAGTATTCCTCAACATCTCTCCCGTCCCCTGATCCATATATCAGTAGGAATCGGCATATCAAATGATGTTGGCCAAATGTGAGTATGATATCATAAAAAATGCATCATATGATATTGTCTTTGAATGGTAACTTTAGCCTAGTCAGACTGCCGGCATCATATGATATCAGATATCATATGATATCATACTGCCGTTCCCTATACTCCACTCTCTTACACTGGGAAGCTCCCTGAGACAGCTACTGGGCCAAGCCGGAGGATATCAACAGTACAGGACAGCTGGGTGTGTCAGATTCAAGGTGCATTATGTTGCACCAGGTTTGGATGACTAGTGGGTCAGGGGAGCTGCCTAGAAGCTCCTACCCGTGGCTGAAGATACAAACTACGTGCCCGTGCATGTTCAGGACATTGACTGTACAATTTTTACATGTGGCTCAAGATTCTTGAACAGATTCTGTTCAGATTTTTATTGAAGGTGCTAAATATAGCAAAAGTGCTAAATTGGATACCTAGGTACTTTGGGAGTGCTCCGTAAGAGTCTTTTGAGGTTGATTTGAGGGGACGAGAAAGCTGCTAGGAGATCCTAGCTCAAAGGCTATGAGTCAAATATTGAAATATGATGCCGTATGCTTTTGAAGAAACCGGGCCCGTTCCTTAAAAAACCCTGCTCAAGATGCCAGGCATTTTTTCTCTCGATTTGTTAGTGTTCCCCAGGCAGTTCCTATCACATCATCATCATTATCATCATCATCATCATCATCATCATCATCATCATCCTACTCATCATCATCATCACCATCCTCCTCCTCCTCATCATCATCATTCAAAATCAGGTTACCACAGGACTGAATGGAATTAAAGCAAAGAAAGGTCATACATGCATTCTTACCATTGTGGTTCATTAGCACCTTCTTGTTCAAACGGTTAGAAACAAGCCGGAAATCTTCGTCACCTTGGTCAAAGTCTGCAAGGCAGGCAAGTACCGCAGATGGAAGAGATGTGTGAATCACATGCTGAATGCTGGCGTGCAGGGAAGTAACACATTTATATCTACCTGGGAGTCTATGTTACATGATGCTTCTTGCCTCACGGCAAGTACGGTATGCACATAATGCTAAACAATAAATCCTGTAAACAACATTGTTGTGCTGCGCTGTGTTGTGTTGTGTTGTGTTGTGTTGTGTTGTGTTGTGTTGTGTTGTGTTGTGTTGTGTTGTGTTGTGTTGTGTTGTGTTGTGTTGTGTTGTGTTGTGTTGTGTTGTGCTGTGCTGTGCTGTGCTGTGTTGTGTGTGTGTGTGCGTGTGTTGTGTGTGTGTGTGTGGTGTGGTGAGAAATGGATTTGGAGCTGAATGGAAGGTAGGGAGGGGAACTTACCTGGTGGCTTTCCGTGATAGTATGTTCTTTCGCGCGTAGAAGTGCGGGTGTACTTGGGAGTCCTTCCCTTTCTCAGAGTGCCCTTCCTTCGGCGCTCTCCAGCGACCTTACGGGTGTCGAAGTCCATGCTAGATGAAGATACGGGGAAGGTGCCTTCTGTTTGACCCGTGGCTCGGCAGGGACGTGGGAAAGCGAGCGTGCGGTCCACTCGAGCGGGCAGACCTGTGTTGCGACTTGTGGAGCTGCTCGTGAGGCAATAGACAGATTGCTAGGGCGTGTGCGAAGATATGTCGCGTGCAATCGCACTTGTTCGACGACCCGTCCGAGGATTCTTTTATAGGGGGGTGCGCGGGGCTGAACAGAAGGTAGTGAGAAGTTGCTTACCCCATGAACTGTGGCAGGTCCCGTTGCACGTCCCGACCGGACTCGGACAGGGTGGTCCCCGCCTAAACACCTGCAGGGGCTGGTTGGATATTGGACAGCGGAAGTTCTTGTCTAACCAGGGGGCTAACTTCTACAGTAACCATGCAGACTCGAACTTTGAACGCCCATGCATGCGGGCATTGCGGGCATGTGAACCAAACTCACCAAACTCCACATGCCCGACTTCTTGCGGTATATATGCTGGACCGTTAGGGGGCATCATCATATAGTAAATTATGTGGAGTCATTTTTGTTTTGCAAGGAAGTCATTATACATTGTGATTTGTATTGTACGGTATATGGGCCAGGAAATAGCGCCAAGAAGTTGAGAGTTTAGAACCACACGCAGTCGCTAAAGCTAACAGTGATTTGTGAGTATTGAATCTTTGAAATATTTGAAACGTTGGGAAACTGAAATGTCTTCTATAATTAATTACGAGGTAATAAATCCGAACATTTAAACATTCTAGCAGGTATAAATAATATAATATAGATATTTGCATCCTTCACATGACCCAGGATTCACGGCCATAAATAATATAACATAGACATTTGCATCCTTCACATTCACAAATAACATAACATAGATATTTGCATCCTTCACATGACCCAGGATTCACGACCAGCTTCATGCTGGAGTCTTCATCAACCAATTCAGGTTCAATTTAAATTTATAAAACAAGAATATATCCACAGCATATGAAAGACATTCTAACATGAAATGCATTTCATATTCTACCACTCTTCTACCGCCACCCACCTCATCACAGCCCCTGCAAATTCTGCCAGAACGAGAGTTACTCCTATCTGACTCAACATTACAATTGTGAGCTCGAAGATGTAGTCTGGCCAGGGTAGTGTAGGACGCAGCGTCCTGCGTCGCAGGACGCAACGTGGGAGGGTCCGTTGCGTCCCGGACGCTGGTTCGGGATGTTGGTTGCGTCTCACCCATCAGTTGATTGGCCCACCACCACTCCATTGCCTTGGGCTATGGGTTCTGTTACATTACATTACATTACATTACATGTTAAAGTCTACTTGACACCGCGAGGGTGTATGAGACTCTGTGCTTTAAACAAAAAGAAAAAGCACCCACAAAGCAAAAAACCCCATTACATCAGGGGTGTGTCGAGGACAAACAAACCAAACTCCCAACCACCGTTTTGGTGGCGTAGGTATTAAACCCCTTAGAGCAGGACCCAGATCTCAACCACTTACAGTGGCGGAGGTAAGAAGCTAACAAATGAGAAGTCTCAAGAAGAAAAAAAAGGGATAATAAATTACGGTGCCACTAAGCAATCCAGGGCTTCCTGTCTTGCTCTTCTACAAGTAGAAAGATAGTCGGCTAGGTTGCTCCAAAAAGACTTAGTGCCATTTCCATTCATAAAGGTTCTGAATGTGGAATCGCAGAATTCCACATTCCATACGGTTAAGTCGGTATCCTCATGGACATGCCTATAAATATCTGTAAACAGATTCTGGTAGGGGAGGCGAATATCATTATAAAAAGGGTACTCAAACATATGCATTTCATCCTCAGTTTTTTGGAACCCACACATTTGACAGTGTCTCATTGAGCGAGGGATGTGTGCTCTATCCACCACCCTCATTCTTTCTGTGTTCAGCCAATGGGAACCCATTCTAAACTGTGCTATAGAACGAATGATTGATACGAATGATTGATACGAATGATTGATACGAATGATTGATACGAATGATTGATACTCTGACGCAGCCTGAAGGGTCGAGTGTGTCCCAGGACGCAACCTACCGAACTGGGTGCGTCCCAGGACGCAACCTACTGAATTACCCCTGGGGTCCGTTTGAAGTACCCTGAGTCTGGCTATAGATTTAATATCATCCCTACCAGTCCCTGCTATTTTAATAGTTAGGGTATGTGGAACTATGGCTTCTGCCCTCTCACATCATTCAATTTGCATACTTTATATATTTAATATCGGCTCCTTGGTTATCACCATTTCCATGGGGTTCACAACAGGGTACTTCAAACGGACCCCAGGGGTTGCGTCCTTGGACGCAACCTAATTCGGTATGTTGCGTCCTAGGACGCATCCAATTCCGTAGGTTGCGTCCTGGGACGCATTCAGGTCATTAGGCTGCGTCTCATTATCAACAGAACCCTTAGCCCACGGCAATGGAGTGGTGGTGGGCCAATCAACTGATGGGTGAGACGCAACCAACATCTTGAACCTGCATCTGCGACGCAACCAACATCCTAGACCTGCGTATCCTAAACTGACCCTCCCCATGTTGCGTCCTGCGAAGCAGGACGCTGCGTCCTGCACTACCCTGGTTCACTGTACTGAGGATTGCCAGTCAATGTCTGTCATTTGAGATGCCTTCATCAATTTTCAGTGTGTCAATCTTGCTAAGTGATGTATGGTTGTCCTGAAGAATACCAGATAATTTCTATAAAACACCTACTCTAGTAATCTCTGAATGCATTTTAGTAATCCATGATACCAGCAAAGTTTGTTACTTTCCCTGGTTGCCATTATAACATTCTCCAGCAAGGCTCTTTTCACAAAATTATCGTCCTTATGGTCAACGATTTATTACCAAAGCCAATACATTGCCTCCCATACAGGAACGCATCTCGTCTTCAACACCTTTCCCGCCATCCTCTGACATATCACCAACCCTAAGTGCGCTTACTTTGCATATTGTAGGAGGGGCAACGCCATTTTAACTGAATCCTCCGTGTCGCTGGTTTGGGTCAGGAGACCCACCTCCTGGGGTAAAAGTTCTTCCACAACTAAAAAAAAATAGCACCTTCACCTTCTACTGGACTGGGCTTAGGGAAACACCCCGAGTCCCCATCTATCAGTTCCAACATTCAGATTATGAGCCCGAGGAACAATTATCACCAAGCACGTTCACTCTGTCTGCCCACCAGGGTACTACAAAGCGCGCGCAGCAGCGCGATTTTGTGCACGCCTTTTGAGCCCCACTGCGCGTTTCGCACAGGTTTTTAAACCCCCCGTGGGCGCAGTTTTTGCGCTTTTTGCACTACAAAGCCCTGACCAATTTGACGTCTGTGCGCTTTAAGCGCTGGCCAATTTGACAAAATGTAGTACCCTGGTCTGCCCACCGCCCACAATCAAACCAAAACCTTAGAAGAAGAAAAAATACATTAAACTATTGTCAGAGACAGGCCATAAATGACCGAAGACAAGCCCACTCCACATAAGCTCCATATATGCTCTACGTAGCACTCAAACTTAGGTCGTCCATCGAACGCTCATGAGCCATGACTCGTCTGGGATCAGCTCATCAGGAGTTTTTATAGCGGTAACCAGCCCCCTCATGATAACGTAATCTAGAATCAATCTTGATTGTTTGCTCATAGTTGAGCAAGTCCCTTTAGCCAAAGCTGGGAACCCCAGGACTTAAGCACTATAGCGGATACATCTCCCGTTTTTACGATCGGCTCAATGGTTGAGTTCGTTGAAATCAGGCAGAAGGTGCGGGGTTCGAATCCCTACGGGTGCGCCTTAGTGTTCGCGGTCGCTGTCAACCGCCATGGTAGCACTGTCTAGGTAAAGTAGCAGCCCGTTCCCTACTGCCGTAAGACAGGGCCCCCTTAATCCCACGCCCCACCAGGCGTTATCATTACAGACGCGGATAAACCACATTTTATTGAAATGATTTCACCTCAGAAAGTGGGACCCTGTAAACAAACCAGCGCCCACCAAGGATTCAGAAATCACCCCCTGGACTGTAGCATGTCTGTATGTTCAAGTCCAGGGGGTAGCCAACTAGGCTGAATACATACACTCAAAATAAGTGACAGCCTGCTGGTCCCTTGCTTGCAACATTGCCAGGGGTAGAAGGGAAATGACATTTTCGGGCACAGTAGGTCCCCAAATTGTAATATTTCCACAGCATCCTCAGAGGACAGCTCAGACGTGAAAGGGCTTCACCTGCTTCAGGTATTACCAGCACCCCAAGGCCATCCCCCTCCAAGCAAAAAACATATTGACAAGGCTCTTGCTTGACTTAAAGCTGACCCTCAACACAACAACTGTCCCTTTCCATCCGAAGCGATGTGCAACAGACATGCAGGCTTCTACCTGCATCGTGCAGGCTAAATATGACTGCAAGATTTCTATTGAATGACACAGGAGGTATCTTGAATAACATGAAGGGATAATGAAGTGTGGGTTCTAACTTTAGAGCTGGGAGGGACGTTGCGTTAGGATGGTGCCCCTCGTGACACCCTGAGCTTCTTCTCACGAGGTTTCTGATCCCAGATCTTGCGCAAAGGGATTGCTCTTGCCAGTGCCTGACCCCAGTCTTGGGATGTTGCATTGCGATGGTGCGCCTCGAGACACCCTGAGCTTCTTCTCGCGAGGTTTCTGATCCCGAGTCTTGCGCAAAGGGATTGCTCTTGCCAGTGAATGCCCCCAGTCTCCAGTGCGATGGAACTCAATCAGTGCTATGGCAACGTCACTTACGTTTAGCACTGGCCTCAACGAGGCACCTGGCTCCATTCCAATACTGTCTGCAAACTCTGGTATTGGTAAGCGACGTACCTGGGGCATGAAAGGATCAGCAGGTTGTCTCTCAAGTGGCACACAGGATAAATGGAGGGAATATGGCATGCAGAACCAGGGGCATCTAGGAAGTTTTTCTAGACCCTATGTTCAGATTTTTTATTTGCCCCCCCCCCCCCCCCCCCCCCCCCTCCCCCAAGCTTGTGAGGCCCATATCTCCTTCACCAATTTTAATTAGAGGGACATTGTGTGGTGCTAGTGATCCTCTCAACGAGCTCTATCCATTTGTGGTCTTACATGTGGATTTAGACAAAGTTGTCAAGCAAAACCCCTTTCCTAGCCCTGATTATGAGCCGACCTAGCAAGTTTTTGGTGCTTGAGAATCTGAAGATGGTTTAACACTATGTGTCTATGTTGCATGCCTAAGTACCCTCTATGCACCAAAGAGGTTCGGGGTGTAAATATTGAGTTTCTGGGTTGGTCCAACTTTCACACTTGGAGACCTGGAACCTGTGGAGGTCACTTCTTGGGCTCGACCTCAACACAATAACACATTAAGTCAACGTCAGAAACAAGCACGGAATCCGACAGGTCTGCTCAAGCCGCCTTTGGTGGTTATTTTATCTTTCCGCCTGGTGAGGAAGTTACACAGTTTTTCCAGAAACTGGATCTACCCCCCCCCCCCCCCCCCTTTCAGGGGGTCGAGATCTACCCCCTCCAAAAGTCGATTTCGATTCTTCGCGGTAGTTTTGGGGCTTACGGCCCCTTTAGGCCCCTAATTCAGGGTGCGGTAAACGACCAACTTCCTAGATGCCCCCTGTGCAATAACAGTTTTTTTTTGTGCGACGCGTCGCAAATTTAGCAAGTCAGTGCGACCCCAGTGGGACGCGCTGCCCCATGACCCCCCGGGGGGGCTGCGTGCTTAGCGCTTCGCCCTATACCGTGCTATGCTACAATCCTGTAATCAGTCTTGAGTGGCAACTCTTACAACACATCTGGACCTACAGAAAGCTAGAAGCAGTCAATGAGTACCAGCAGTGCATGAGAAACCAAGTTGTGTCACCTTGCCAATCAATCACCCCCTTGCTCGTTTACATGTTTACAAAGATGAGCAAAACAAAACTGTCATAAATTACTATAGCTCCCGGTAAAAATAAGAATCCAGAACACATGCGTACATTTAGGTAGCTTAGACAACTACCACAGCCAGTCTTTCACAGTAATAGAGCACGTAATGCACAATAAGGCATGTAATGCACAATAACCTGTTTTTTGGCGGAGCCCCCTCTTCAAGGGGGCGGGAGCCCCCAGGGTAACCCATTTGTCCGTATGTCCGACCGCCCCCTCGAGACGAAGCCTGACACGTCTGCCAACAGTCTCGTAACTTACTCGCTTCCGTTGTCACCTGTCGCTCCGTCACGATCACTCTCCGCCAATTTTCATATCGCAGGCGACGCTGCATAGAACTTGTATGTGTATAACTAGGTCCCTTGTTTTCCCCTTCTTCACACTGCGTACATTAACCCACATATCCTGGGAATCCTGATATGTAGGGGTCGGCTATGTTATATAATATAAGCGAATAAATAATATTATATAATACAAAAATCATATGATTTAATATCAAATGATATGATGCCCCAGGCCAAAGTTACCTTATCAGACCGCCGGCATCATATGATATCATATGATGGCATGATATCATATGATATCATATTGCCGATCACTACTGATATGTAATATCAAAACGAGCCCCAACAATGCTCACCTCTATGCATTGCTCTTCTGCAAACGAAAGGGTGACGCCTTTCTGCACGCTTCGGTCAACAATGCCCCCTATGGCATAAACCAGATCAGGATCCATGTCCATAAGGGGAACTGTTGCATCTGGAGACAACATAACAACCTGCAAACAAATGACAATCAGGGATATTTTTTTCAAATCAAAAAGAGGAAATCTTATTCCTTTTTGTATTTTTTTCCTCCCTTTTTTCCTCCCAAAACAGGATCCTTATTCCGATTCGGCCAGATTTGGGTCATTTTTAGTCAATTTCAGTAAAACTAAAAACTTTATTTTTAGGTTTCTTATTCCGGCAATTTTAGCCAAAACGGGATCTCGTATTCCCATCGGAATATGTTCCGGGGGAAAAAATCCCTGATGACAATCAATGCATTATAAGGTGTTTGTGTTTGGTGAAAATCAAAATAAACTGCAGGAGGTTGTAACAATCATCACTTCATGAACAATCAAAACCTATATAATCAGCTCAAGCCTACTTGGCTCTAGCTGCTAGTCCATGCAGAGGGTGGATTGTCACCTTCTTGGCTGTAAAGACTTCCAGCAGTGGCTTAGTGTGGCGCATCATCGGCCATGCCTTCCCTCCTACTACCTGGCGCTATGTTGTTCATATGTACATGCTATGCGCCACACATGCTATGCGCCACATATTCTATGCGCCACACATGCTATGTTGTTCACATGTTACCTTCTTGGCTGGAAAGACTTCCAGCAGTGGCTTAGTGTGGCGCATCATCGCCCATGCCTTCCCTCCTACTACCTGGCGCTATGTTGTTCATATGTACATGCTATGCGCCACACATGTTATGCGCCACATATTCTATGCGCCACACATGCTATGTTGTTCACATGTTACCTCCTTGGCTGGAAAGACTTCCAGCAGTGGCTTAGTGTGGCGCATCATGGGCCATGCCTTCCCTCCTACTACCTGGCGCTATGTTGTTCATATGTACATGCTATGCGCCACACATGCTATGCGCCACATATTCTATGCGCCACACATGCTATGTTGTTCACATGTTACCTTCTTGGCTGTAAAGACTTCCAGCAGTGGCTTAGTGTGGCGCATCATGGGCCATGCCTTCCCTCCTACTACCTGGCGCTATGTTGTTCATATGTACATGCTATGCGCCACACATGCTATGCGCTACATATTCTATGCGCCACACATGCTATGTTGTTCACATGTTACCTTCTTGGCTGGAAAGACTTCCAGCAGTGGCTTAGTGTGGCGCATCATGGGCCATGCCTTCCCTCCTACTACCTGGCGCTATGTTGTTCATATGTACATGCTATGCGCCACACATGCTATGCGCCACATATTCTATGCGCCACACATGCTATGTTGTTCACATGTTACCTTCTTGGCTGGAAAGACTTCCAGCAGTGGCTTAGTGTGGCGCATCATGGGCCATGCCTTCCCTCCTACTACCTGGCGCTATGTTGTTCATATGTATATGCTATGCGCCACACATGCTATGCGCCACACATGCTATGCGCCACATATTCTATGGGCCACACATGCTATGTTGTTCACATGTTACCTTCTTGGCTGGAAAGACTTCCAGCAGTGGCTTAGTGTGGCGCATCATCGGCCATGCCTTCCCTCCTACTACCTGGCGCTATGTTGTTCATATGTACATGCTATGCGCCACACATGCTATGCGCCACATATTCTATGCGCCACACATGCTATGTTGTTCACATGTTACCTTCTTGGCTGGAAAGACTTCCAGCAGTGGCTTAGTGTGGCGCATCATCGCCCATGCCTTCCCTCCTACTACCTGGCGCTATGTTGTTCATATGTACATGCTATGCGCCACACATGTTATGCGCCACATATTCTATGCGCCACACATGCTATGTTGTTCACATGTTACCTCCTTGGCTGGAAAGACTTCCAGCAGTGGCTTAGTGTGGCGCATCATGGGCCATGCCTTCCCTCCTACTACCTGGCGCTATGTTGTTCATATGTACATGCTATGCGCCACACATGCTATGCGCCACATATTCTATGCGCCACACATGCTATGTTGTTCACATGTTACCTTCTTGGCTGTAAAGACTTCCAGCAGTGGCTTAGTGTGGCGCATCATGGGCCATGCCTTCCCTCCTACTACCTGGCGCTATGTTGTTCATATGTACATGCTATGCGCCACACATGCTATGCGCTACATATTCTATGCGCCACACATGCTATGTTGTTCACATGTTACCTTCTTGGCTGGAAAGACTTCCAGCAGTGGCTTAGTGTGGCGCATCATGGGCCATGCCTTCCCTCCTACTAACTGGCGCTATGTTGTTCATATGTACATGCTATGCGCCACACATGCTATGCGCCACATATTCTATGCGCCACACATGCTATGTTGTTCACATGTTACCTTCTTGGCTGGAAAGACTTCCAGCAGTGGCTTAGTGTGGCGCATCATGGGCCATGCCTTCCCTCCTACTACCTGGCGCTATGTTGTTCATATGTATATGCTATGCGCCACACATGCTATGCGCCACACATGCTATGCGCCACATATTCTATGGGCCACACATGCTATGTTGTTCACATGTTACCTTCTTGGCTGGAAAGACTTCCAGCAGTGGCTTAGTGTGGCGCATCATCGGCCATGCCTTCCCTCCTACTACCTGGCGCTATGTTGTTCATATGTACATGCTATGCGCCACACATGCTATGCGCCACATATTCTATGCGCCACACATGCTATGTTGTTCACATGTTACCTTCTTGGCTGGAAAGACTTCCAGCAGTGGCTTAGTGTGGCGCATCATGGGCCATGCCTTCCCTCCTATCTTGCTCGCAGTCTCTTCAACTTCTCCAGTAAAACATGTGACATGGAGAGATAGAGGAATCTCGGATCTACGGTTGAAGGCCATGGAGGTTTCCAGCTGCTTACATAGGCTTCGCATCTGAATCAGAGCAGAGGATGAAATGGGGGTTAACTGAGAGATTTCAGCAAAGGATGAAATGGGGGTTAACTGAGATATTTCAGCAAAGGATGAAATGGGGGTTCACTGAGAGATTTCAGCAAAGGATGAAATGGGGGTTCACTGAGATATTTCAGCAAAGGATGAAATGGGGGTTAACTGAGATATTTCAGCAATTGATGAAATGGGGGTTAACTGAGATATTTCAGCAATTGATGAAATGGGGGTTAACTGAGATATTTCAGCAATTGATGAAATGGGGGTTAACTGAGATATTTCAGCAATTGATGAAATGGGGGTTAACTGAGATATTTCAGCAATTGATGAAATGGGGGTTAACTGAGAGATTTCAGCAATTGATGAAATGGGGGTTAACTGAGATATTTCAGCGAAGCGATGATGTTACATACTCTGACAGCAAACCGAAATGATGAAGGTGAGATGGAAATCTACATTTCAGTGAAGCTTGAATGTGCTCATGGTATATCCATGTTTCCCAAGCAAGCTCGCACTCTTCAGAGATTGGGTTTGCCCCTTGCCCTCTTTCAGTAATGATGTCTTAATCTGTTGAAGAGACAGTTGTATCTCTTATGAATCGTTGCTGGATTGTCTGCCACATGCAAGTTTGCCAGACTCTCTCTAAGTACGTATATTTCGCAACAAGAACACGGAACCTTCCATCTCGTACATATATTTCACCACAATAACATTAAACCTTACATCTAGTACGTAAGTTTTGCAACAATAACATGCACCTTACATCTTAATCGAGTAATGAGTATGCAGCTGTTGGCAATTGCAAAGGAAAAACAAAGCACGCAGGGGTGCCATACTTCGATCAGGAATCCCCCCTCCTATTTGTAGGGACCGGCATATCATATGATGTTGGCCAAGTGCGAGTATGACATCATACGATATCATACAAATTGCATCATATGATATCACATGATGGCATGATATCATATTGCCGTTCCCTTCCTATTTGTGGCCTGTCAACGCCAACAGACTACAACATAAGTAGGACAACAGAAGTTCAACAAATGTTGAACGGATTTAGTTACCTCCTTAGCACTGATACAGTGATTCTCAGCAAATTCACAGCAAAGAGCAATTGTTGGCATGCCGGTCTCCCCCTCCAGTGCAGCTCTCAGACGTTCGCGACGTACAGCAGATTCACTGGCTCGCTCTTGTCTAATCAGACCATCGAAAATGGGCTTCAGCTCTGGGGAAAGCTGGTGTCCGTATTCTTCCAGCTCGGCCCTGCAGGCCCAAGGCATGTTAAAAAAAGGTAATGATAACGCCTGGTGGGGCGTGGTATTAAGGGAGCCCGTCGTACCAGGTGGGGAGCGGTCTCCTACCTCAAGTGGACAAGCTACCATCGCCGTTGACAACGACCTGCAACCCTAAGAGCGACAGAAGGGGGAGTCGAACCCCCGACTCTTCATCCTCAAGCGATTTGGTCTACCACTAGATCATTGTATATCACTGAAAGGGGCTTCAGCTCTGGGGAAAGCTGGTGTCCGTATTCTTCTAGCTCGGCCCTGCAGACCCAAGGAATGTTAACTGACTCACAGCACTTGTCATGTGAGCCCTGCAGACCCAAGGAATGTTAACTGACTCACAGCACTTGTCATGTGAGCCCTGCAGACCCAAGGAATGTTAACTGACTCACAGCACTTGTCATGTAGCCCTGCAGACCCAAGGAATGTTAACTGACTCACAGCACTTGTCATGTGAGCCCTGCAGACCCAAGGAATGTTAACTGACTCACAGCACTTGTCATGTGAGCCCTGCAGACCCAAGGAATGTTAACTGACTCACAGCACTTGTCATGTGAGCCCTGCAGACCCAAGGAATGTTAACTGACTCACAGCACTTGTCATGTGAGCCCTGCAGACCCAAGGAATGTTAACTGACTCACAGCACTTGTCATGTGAGCCCTGCAGACCCAAGGAATGTTAACTGACTCACAGCACTTGTCATGTGAGCCCTGCAGACCCAAGGAATGTTAACTGACTCACAGCACTTGTCATGTGAGCCCTGCAGACCCAAGGAATGTTAACTGACTCACAGCACTTGTCATGTGAGCCCTGCAGACCCAAGGAATGTTAACTGACTCACAGCACTTGTCATGTGAGCCCTGCAGACCCAAGGAATGTTAACTGACTCACAGCACTTGTCATGTGAGCCCTGCAGACCCAAGGAACGCTATTTGATGCACAGCACGTAGTTATGTGAGCTAGCTAGAAACCATGGTAGTTAATTCAATCCTGGTGCTCACTGGAGATGGCGGGATCTGGAATCAGGAGGATCCCAAGTCAGATAGTTGAACTGTTTTGTTTTGGGCTACGCGTAGCAGCTTCAACCCAGCTCCATTAGCCAGCGACCGAGTCAATCCCAAAGCTTTACGTTGCATTGGAAAGCCCGTAATGACAAATTTCAAACGCACTAGCTAGCCTCAGGTTTATCCCAAGGACATGGAAAGGGAGCTGCCTAAAAGCTGCTGTGCATAGCAAAAAAACAGTGAATAGTTGAGCTAGAAAGTAATCAAGAAGCGAAGTGGAATTGTTCTGTCGTGATATTACTTGATCTGATGCGCATGAAGGGGTTCAAGCATGGATCTGCAAGGTAACTCTCTCCCTCCCGGTCCTCCCCCCCCCCCCCCCCCCCCCCCCCCCTCTCTCTCTCTCTCTGTTCCACAAACGTAAATACACACACCACTGCACTATGCATGCCCTCTCTTCTCCTTTCACTTTCTAGACGCCGAATCCTAAAATCTGCCACTATCTCTCTAGACAGATGCGCACTAAAGTTGCATGATATGATCAAGCTCTCCGATGTTTGTTGTATTCATGTCTTGACAGGGCCATTTCGATGTCCTACAGCTTCATACTTAGGGAGACACTTCTGCTTGTCGTTGGCCTTCGTGGGTTGCAGGTTGTTGCAGTAAGAAGGACTCTGAATCTCAGGCATGGAGTGGAAGCAAATGTACAGAATGGCCCCAGTTCATGCCAGGGAGAAACAGCAACTCTGCTCCTGCTGCATTCAGCTGCAGACCTCACACTGCCAAGGATCATCTTTTGGCGCACCTAATGCGCTTAATGTTCATACCAGTACAAAACTTGAAACACAATGAGGTGAACTTGAACCGGAGTCATGTCCCCATCCTGAGGCGTTGCTCACATGATCACGGCGACTCGCTCTCGACGGTTTTCCATCCCCTTTTCACTCCATATTCCACGGATGATCGCCAGTTTTTCATCAAAGACTCCCTCTGGTAGGATACTCGCAAGTGTGGGGTAGCGTTCGTCGGCATTCACGTCGTCACCAGGCTGCAGGATTCATCAACGAAAGCAAGCTCAAAACCAAACCACACGGCCTCAAATCCACGAAGCAAAATGCAGAGGCATTTTGGCTCACCAATGAACATAATCTGATGCTACGTGAGCAACGCCTGCTGCTCCGTTCCCTTCCTGGGAGTCGGCTGGAGACTGTCCGGCAAGTGCATGGAGCGCATATTACCGCTCTCTGACCCCTTGCCAAGCCTGGATTATTTGGAAGCAGAATATTCATAGATGGGATGATGGTCAGAATGCTCACGCCATGCGGATGGCTGTCTTGTGCAGCCGTGTGCAGCCGTGTGCAGCCATGTATCGATCGTAGCCTGAGTGCGCGGCTGCCAGGCTGACGACGATGGTTTCGGAGAAAGCACAGATTTTGGATTTTTGATGAAGTCGTTGACCGAGTGTGACCACCAGGATGGGGTCTCTCCAATGATGACCGACCATCCACAAGGGTGACGAGGCATGAATCTTTCCCCTTAAGTAGTTAGGTACCGTAGTATCGGTTTCTATATCACACAATTTAGGTAACTGATTGGCTCACAACTTTCTTTCAGACCTTCTTGACCGGTTCTCCTACATATATTCGAACATACATGCCTTCTTAAATTCTTAAACTTTCGCAGTCTCTCTAACGCTCACCGATGGATTTAAGCGGTTTAGGTCAGTTCCCTCAATCATGATCAGCATGGGGGCATCGACGAGCATCCAGCCAACCCATCATTAAAGTATAATTACCCCTTGAACTACACAGAGAGAATTCGCTTTAATGAAGGGAATAGGGGATGGCCTCGTGAAAGGATGGCCTCGCGCCCTCACAGGGTGAATGTTGTACTTATGTATTTTATTGTAATCTCCCCACTGATGTTTTCGCCAGGCATTCTTCACAGTTCACTCAATTCCGTGTTGGATACCGGTATGTCCTTGTCTCTATGTATGGGCTGAGCTGTCATCGACCACTCATGGAGATCTTATCACCATCTCATTTATCATCCCCACTAGGTTTGTACAAGGACCTTCCTCACATGAGCTGGAAGACCCGGGCCAGACCGTATTTTGTTTTTACCCTCCGGCGCACTTTTGGGGGCATTTGTCACAGAATGTCGAATTTGGGTGTTGCAATATATATGAGTGAGTATGAGTGTATACGGTATGATGAAGTCTACAGTGACCTTTGTCCAAAGCACTCCAGGATCCTACGAGTACGGGCACCTGTCACACCCACATCCACACACTCATAGCTGCCATGACTGCCCCCCACCCCACCGTGCACCCACAAACACACCCACCATGCACCCCACCCACGCATACCTGACATGCTTTACCCTCCCCCCACCCACCCCTCATACATGTCATGCCTGCCCCCCATCCTCTCATATCTGCCATGCCTGCCCCACCACCACACACACACCTACCAGGTATCATGCACCCCACCCATTCATACCTTCCATGCGTGCCACAACTCACAAACACCACATGCCAACATGAACATACAGGCAACTTGCCTCTTGCCTCGCCACAGATGGTTGGACAGCCTCATCCGCCGCGAACCCCTCATGTGAAGCGCACGTTTTTATAGGATGGCCTTACGCATGCACAGTGCCTGATTCTGAAATACTGGTCAAATGCTTACAGTGCTCCTACTCCTATTCGTGCCTCTGGATACCGGTATGTGAGGCCATGACTATAGTAACCATTATCAATATGTTGATGCACTAGTGCACTCAGTGCATCACGTGTTTAGCCTACCCCTGGACTATAACAAAAACAACACAAACAACAACCGCATGCGTGATACATGCACCCTTATAGCCATATCTTATGTTGGTATGGGTTGTGTAGCATGCCCTTGAGATGTGCGGACAGGATGAGGGCGGCGCAAAATAATCTCTATTTGCGCTTAAGCTTATTCGGTCTAACCCTGGACTGTAACAACTATCTATCTATCTTGGATATTTGAATATTTCTATATGCGGATCAGTGCATGTGTGCATGATAGATGCACCCATGCAGCCATTACACGAATTGTAATGTGAATCTCCTGAATTTTGTTGAAATGATCCGCTAGGAATTGTTTAACGTGCTGGCCACATGGACCCATCCTCCAGCTATAGGCTGCTCGTCACAGCTCTTATTTTAGGCCACCACAAATTACACATATTTATGCACACTTACTTAACCCTCCTACAATTTGTCTTCACCATATGATCCACTAAAGACACTTTGGAACCTGGTCACGTACCATTGCTTTTATTTGCAGCTACAAGCAACAGTTTCTTAGGAGCTCCCCTACAGTCCAACCTAGCGCAACCTAGTGCACCTTGAAGCTGACACAGTCAGCTGTCCAGAACTGCTGTAATTGGGGTGCTGCACAGTGGCTGTCTCAAGGAGCTGTCTTGAAGCTGCTGATACAAGCTGACAATAAAATACCGTACGACAGGCGCCAGGCGTGCCGCTGGAGGGCAAGTGGGCAACCTTCGGCAACCACTTTGCCCTGAGCATCCATCACTGAGGTTCACCGGGCTAAACCCCAACCCCCTTACATTGCAATCCTACGCAGTGACGGTAGTTGGAGCATCAAACTGCAGCATCGAAAAGAAATGAAGTGAGTATGTTTAGCTTGAGGTTAAGGTTGGGTTTAGGTTTAAGTTTAGGTTTGGATTTAGGTTTGGGTCTTAGTTTTGGATTTGGTATTGGTTTGGGTTTCGGTTTTGGTTGAGTAGTGTAGCTCTGGGGGGAGAAGCATGATCGGCCACAAGGTCATACTTTTTATTTTCAGCCAAAACCCTGTATCAGACCCACCAGCTAACTTCAGGTTTGGCCCAAGGACGGGGAAGGGGAACTGCCTAGAAGCTGCTACAAATGGAAAAAACAGAAACAGTACCACAACCCTGGATCACCCACCTCAAACTGTACTGCCTTGCAGTGGCAACTTCCATGATGCACTACAAGCTGACTGGATGGGGCCTCGGAGGCCATGGAGTTGAAACTCCACAGGGGAATTGGTGAGTGTTATATCCTATGCTAGCCTGCAACTGTTCAGGTAGTTAAACAGGTGTTCAGGGTGTTCAACATCTGTTCAATACCTCCATGTTTAAGCAATGATGCACATAAACAGGTGTCCAACTCCCTGGACACCTGTTTAACGACCTGAACAGGGTGCAGGCTGATGTAGGGGTAGTCAGGGGGTAGCCAGTGTACATACGTTACAGTCCATGGGCAGCAGACGACTGAGAAAGGTCATATCGACGAGAGCACCTCAGGAATCACTAATCTGTGTTAGGTTCATGTTGCACTGCTCAACATGTATTGTTCTGCCAACTCAACTGTATGTTACAGTCCAGGGCTAGCCAAATGAACGAGAAGGGATTTGATGCTTACAAACGATAACCACCACTGTGGGGATGTGTACATGTACTTATGTTACATTCCAGGGGTAGCCAAATAGGCTGAAGTATCTTGCCCAACCTCGAGAATATTCAAGATAATAAAAGACTATCAGAAGGGGCTGGGTTAGCAAGCACTTGATGATCTGGTGTGTGCGAGCCTTGCGAGGAACTCGACTCCCCTGTCGAACTGGACGTACCATACCGGGAGCACAATACCGACGACGATGTGAGGTGGCGTGGCTTGGCGTTGATCCAGAGCTCACCTCCCTGTCACCCCTCCCTGTCGGTGCCTCCCTGTCACCGCCTCCCTGTCACCCGGTGACCCCACCGCGGTGACCCCACCTGGTGCGGTGACCCTGTCTTGCGCCGACAAATGGACCACGCCAACCGCCGATGATGTTGCTCGCTAATCGTCCTCCCAATCGTGCGTCCCACGCCACTGAACTTTTCACCAGCACTATCCGGCCTCCCGACCCCAAAGTCTCGACAAGTACCCTACAGTCTACATGCCATGGGCGACCAACTACATTTTCAAACCGACCCTTTGTGCCCCTACTCATGATAGTGGGCAGTGCTTGGGGGTGCACTGTGACGATACAGGCATGCAGCCGTCCTCATGAATGACAGCTATCCCGTAAATCCTATGGATTATAGTGTAAAATAATCTCCAAGCATTACAGGGTTTAGGGTTTAGGGTTTAGGGTTTAGGGTTTAGGGTTTAGGGTTGAGGGTTTTTAGGGTTAGGGGTTTAGGGTTAGGGTTGAGGGTTTGAGAGGTTTAGGTTAGGGGGGAGGGTGGAGGGTTGTAGGGTTTAGGGGTGTAGTGTTAGGGTTAGTTTGTGTTGGAGGTTGAGGGTGGAGGGTTGAGGGGTTGGGTTGTAGGGTGTGAGGGTGTAGGGTGGAGGGGTTAGGGGTTTTAGCCGGTGTAGGGTTAGGGTGGTTTAGGGGTTTAGGGGGGGTTTAGGGTTTAGGGTTAGGGTTTGGTTTAGGGTTTTTAGGGTGAGGTTTAGGGTTTGAGGGTTTAGGGTTAGGGTTGTAGGGGTCTTTAGGGGGTTTAGGGGTGCGGGTTGTGGGAGTGGTTGAGGGGTAGGTGGGGTGTGTTTAGGGTTTGCGGGTTTAGGGTGGAGGGTTAGGGGTTAGGGTGTAGGTTTAGGGGTGAGGGTTGAGGTTTAGGGTGAGGTTGAGGGTTGGAGCGTGGGTAGGTTTAGGGTTAGGTGTTTAGGGTTTTGAGGGGGGAGTGTGGGGTGAGGGTGGGGGGGTAGGGTGGTTTGTTTAGGGTTAGGGTTTAGGGTTGGGTTAGGGTTGAGGGGTGAGGTCGTAGGGTTTAGGGGTAGGGTTGTCGGGTTTAGGGTTTTGTAGGGGGTGGTGGGTGAGGCGTGGAGGGGGTTAGGGGGGAGGGTTAGGGGGTAGGTGAGTGGTTGGGGGGTAGGGGGTTAGGGTGGAGGGTTGAGGGTTTAGGGTTTAGGGGTGTGGGGTTAGGGGTAGGGTTTAGGGTTTAGGGGGGGAGGGTTTAGGTTTGAGGTTTGAGGCGGGTTTTAGGGTGTAGGGGTGAGGGTTAGGGGTAGGGTTGAGGGTGTAGGTTTAGGGTTTGGGTTTAGGGTTGGTAGGGGGCGATAGGGTTTAGGGTGGGGAGGGGTTGAGGGTGGAGGGTGGGGGTGTGGGTTAGGGTTGAGGGTTTAGGGTTTAGGGTTTAGGGTTTAGGGTTTAGGGTTTAGGGTTTAGGGTTTAGGGTTTAGGGTTTAAGGGTTTAGGGTTTGGTTTGTTTAGGGTTTAGGGTTTAGGGTTTAGGGTTTAGGTTAGGGTTTAGGGTTTAAGGGTTTAGGGTTTAGGGTTTTAAGGGTTTAGGTTAGGGTTTGAGGGTTTAGGGTTTAGGGTTTCGGTTTAGGGTTGTAGGGTTTAGGGTTCAGGGTTTAGGGTGTAGGTTTAGGGTAGGGTTTAGGGTTGGGTTTAGGGTGTAGGGTGAAGGATTTAAGGGTTTAGGGTTAGGGTTAGGGTTTAGGGTTTCGGGTTTAGGGTTTAGGTTTCGGGTTTAGGGTTAAGGTTTAGGGTTTAGGGTGTAGGGGTTAGGTTTAGGGTTTATAGGTTTTAGGGTGAGGGTTGAGGTTTAGGGTTTAGGGTTTTAGGGTCAAAGGGTTTTCAGAGGTTCGGGTTTCGGGTTTCGGGTTTTCGGTTCGTTTAGGGTGTTCGGGTTTTCGGGTTTCGTTTTCTGGTTTACGGGTTTCGGGTTTCGGGTTTCGGTTTCGGGTTTCGTTTCGGTTTCGGGTTGGGTTTCGGGTTTCGGGTTTCGGGTTTGGGGTTTTTCGGGTTTCGGGTTTCGGTTTCGGGGTTTGGTTTTCAGGGTTTCGGGTTTCGGGTTTTCTGGTTAGGGTTTTCGGGTGTCGGGTTTTAGGGCTTCTGGTTTAGGGTTTCGGTTTCGGGTTTCGGGTTTTCCGGGTTGAGGTTTCGGGTTTAGGGTTTCGGGTTTAGGGTTTCGG